>PVIW01011003.1:0-40350 GCA_004026585.1 Noctilio leporinus | reverse complement strand
CAAGGGAAAAACCCAAAAATTCTCTAACTCATGGAGACTGAATAACATGCTTTTAAGCAATGAAGGGGTCAACAATGAGATCAAAGATGAAATCAAAAAGTTCCTGGAAACAAATGACAATGAACACACAACAGCCCAAAACCTATGGGATACAGCAAAGGCAGTTCTCAGGGGGAAATTGATAGAAATGCAGGCCTTCCAAAAAAGGTTACAAGAAGTTTATAAAAATGACCTAACCACAAAGCTGCAAGAACTAGAGGAGCAACAACAAACAAAGCCCAGAGCAAGTAGAAGGAAGGAAATCATCAAGATCAGAGCAGAACTAAATAACTCAGAGATTCAAACTACAATTTGAAGAATCCACAGGACCAGGAGCTGGTTCTTTGAAAAAGTAAACAAAATTGGCAAGCCCTTCTCCAGACTCATCAAGAAAAAGAGAGAGAGGACCCAAATTAACAGAATCAGAACTGAAAAAGGAGAAATCACAACTGCTACCTCAGAAATACAAAAGATTGTAAGAAATTACTACAAACAACTCTATGACAAAAAATATAACAACCTGGATGAAATTGACACATTTCTGGAAAAGTATAATCTACCAAAACTGAACCCAGAAGAAGCAGAAAGCCTGAATAGGCCAGTAACAACTAGTGAAATTTAAGAAGTCATCCAAAATCTCCCAAAGCATAAAAGCCCTGGACCAGATGGCTACACAGGTGAATTTTACCAAACATTTAAAGAAGAACTAACTCCTATCCTCCTCAAACTATACCAAAAAATTCAGGAATAGGGAAGACTCCCAAACTTTTTCTATGAGGCCAATATTATTCTAATCCCAAAACCAGGGCAAGACACAACTAAGAAAGAAAGCTACAGGCCAATATCTCTAATGAACATTGATGCTAAAATTCTCAACAAAATATTGGCCAACTGGATTCAACAGTATATTACAAAGATCATACACCATGATCAAGTGGGCTTCATCCCAAGGATCTAAGGATGGTATAACATTCGAAAATCAATCAATGTAATACACCACATCGACAAATTGAAAAGTAAAACCCATATGATCATATCAATAGATGCTGAAAAAGCATTTGATAAAGTGCGGCAACCATTTATGATCAAAACCCTCAGCAAAATGGGAATAGAGGGAGCATACCTCAACATCATAAAGGCCATCAAAGAGAAACCTGAAGCCAACATCATACTTAATGGACAAAAACTGAAAGCTTAACCCCTAAGGTCAGGAACAAGACAAAGCTGTCCACTTTCTCCACTTCTATTCAACATTGTCCACTACTTGGACTATACCCAAAGAATCCTGAGACACCAATTCATAAGAACCTATGCACACCTATGTTCATAGCGGCACTATTTACAATAGCCAAGTGCTGGAAACAGCCTAAGTGCCCATCAGTGGATGATTGGATCAAAAAACTATGGTACATTTACACAATGGAATTCTATATAGCAGAAAGAAAGAAGGAATTTGTACCCTTTGCAATAACATGGATGGAACTGGAAAGTATTATGCTTAGTGAAATAAGCCAGTCGGTGAAGGACAAATATCATACGATCTCACCCATTACGAGACAATAATGAACAAAACTAATGAGCAAAACAGAACCAAGAATATGAACACAAGGAATAGGCCTTCAGTGGTCAGGGGGAATGGGGTTTGGGGGAGGGGGGAGGCAGAGGCAAAGAAGGGGAGCAGCTTAGGCAAGAACTTAGTATAAAGGAACCATGGACATGGACAACAGGTGGGATTGACTTTGGGGGAAATGGGTGGTTGGAGAGGGGGACAGAGGGGAGCAAAATGGGGATGGATGTAATACAACAACAATAAAATTTAAAAAAGAAAAAGAAAAAAAAAAGAAGATGATGAGACTTCTGAGTGTCCTCCTGTGTTTGGAGACAGCGTCCCAGGGTACGAATCTGCTGTGTTTGACACTGGTTTTTTGTGATGAAGGTGAGTGATTGTGACTGATGGACTGATGCCCTTTGTCTCCAGGTGTCCTGTCGCAGGTGCAGCTGCAGGGGTCAGGTCCAGGACTGGTGAAGTCCTGCAGACCCTCTCCCTCATCTGCTCTGTCTCTGGTTATTCCATCACCAGTGGTTCTAGCTGGGCCTGGGTCCACCGGCCCCCAGGGAAGGGACTGGAGTGGATTTGGTACATAACTTACAATGGAAACAGTACAGCCCATCGCTCAAAAGCCGCACCTCCATCACCAGAGACACATCCAAGAACCAGTTCTCTCTGCAGCTGAGCTCCGTGACCACCCAGGACACCGCTGTGTATTACTGCGCCAGAGACACAGTGAGGGGAAGTCAGCCTGAGGCCAGACAAAACCTCCCTGGAGAAAACAGAAGGGCTGGACCACAGGGGGTGCTCAGGACACCAGGGGGAGCTATGGATCTGGCAATCAGAGTAGGTGCAGGTGGAGGCTCAGCCCTGGATTTCAGTGTTAGTCTGGGGTTTGCTCTTCATCTGACTCTTGACCCAGCTTCTTCTCCGGAGTCAGGATTAGGACACTGACAGGAAAGACACCCCAGCCTCAAAGGGCAGTTCCCAGGGTCACATGCCATCAGTTAGCAGAGCCATGTTCAGTCTTGATAGAGAATAAAGAACCAGTGACGCCCATGGTCACAGTGCCCTGTGCACAGCACTGATGCTGCAAACCCTGTGAAAACTCAGAGGGGATCCCACCCAAAGTATCTTCAGGTGTTCAGTCTGATGATGCCCATACACCAAGGGATCAGATTGAGCTCAGTTCAGACACCCTCAAGGTCTCAAGAGGGCTGCACAGGCCTTTCAAGCACTGGTGAAGTGGCTTCCAACAGCTGGACCAGGACCCTGGGTCAGGCTTTGTTGTAGTAAGAGGGTGAGAGCAATGGATGGTTCTTGTTTTGAGCAGAGGCTTTTGTAGACTGATAATCCCACAATGGCAAAGGAGTGATCTCCAAGTGTTTCTTGTTAGCTTGTCCAGTTGAGGGCAGACAGGTATGCAGGAGGGTGAAGCTATATAGTTTCCAGATGTCCAGCATCAAAGCCTGGGGCTGCTGGAATGCCCTGCACAAGTGCAATAGGAAGGGAAAGTGTGATACTTATGCAATTGGGTTCACAGCAATCCATGATTATGAGCAAGCAATTAAGAACAGACCAGGAATTACACAGGGTTCTTGATGGGACATTTTCAGTCTCAGTTTTCACTGTTAGAAATTTTTCTCATATTATCAAAGGTCGTGGGTCAGCTGCCTATTTCCAAGTTTTGCAGCTTCTGGGGGATTTGGGAGTCCTGAGTAGATGTCCTGCATGGCATGTGTTCTCAGTGTTGAAGTTACATTTGCCCCATTAACTGTAAGGTGTGAACACAGGGATGACTCTGGAGTTTTACTGCAGCCTTTGTTGTTAACACACACACACTGAGTTTTTCCCATGAACTTCATCAGTTCTTTCCTGATTCCTCATTCAGCAGATAAGTCTCCCAGTGGTGGATGTCGAAGATGCCATTGAGGATCATGTGGGGAAAGACTCTCTGACTCTGTTGAGAGGGTAAAATATGTGGGTCAGAAGACAGTTAATGTAGGGGTCCACCTATGGAGAATGGGTACCTGCATATTCCCTTTATATTTCTATCAGTCATTTTAAATCAATGAACTAGATGAGGCAGATCACACTCCTTGAGACTCCTCTGTGACCCTCACATTACTCTCACTCCTCAATTCCCCTGAATCTCCCTTCCATCATGATTTCTTATTTCCTGAGAGCTCCAGATTAGGGACAGAATATGTGCCCCTATCCCAGATCTACCAGGATGAAGTAGGTGTGACCCATAGGTGGATAGGTCACTGTCAGACCCAGAGCCCCATCAGCCATTCCCCCATCACAGAGGCTGTGTCTTCAAACTTCCATTTATCCTTGTCCTGTTGCTTCCACAATGGAGAGGAGACCATGACAGAGGACCATTGGCCCACAATGGAAATTATTACTGTTTGTCCTAACTCAGCACAGCTTCTGTCACAGGTGCTTCCTGTCAAGTTCTTATGGCCACATGTTAACTCCTTTCATCTGAGTTTTTTGTACTCCTCTGGTCTGAGTCCCCTTCTTAATGATCAGAAAAACAGAAAAAACAAACAAACAAACAAAAAAACCTCTATTGACAAGCAGCTGAATTCTTATGAAAACAAGAGAGATGGAGAAGGAAACTTAATAGCAAAGTATGGTCCATTCTCAACCCAATATATCATCCCCTTTTCAAAGAAGAGAAAAGAGACAGATGCTAGAACACAGATGAGCCTTGGATACACAATGCCCAGGGAATCATGTCACTCTCAGAATCTGAGGCTGTGTATTTCCACATCTGTGAGATGGTGGGTCATGGGCATGGAGACAGAGCTGAAAGGGGCAGGAAGCAGAAAATGGAGTATGATTACTTAACAGGCATAGAGTCAATTTGGGAAAGTGAGAGTTCCTGGATGTAGATGGTGATGATGGTTGCAGGGAAGTCATTCACTAGGTCGAGGTGAGAATGGAATGCTGCCCATGTGCTGGTAACAAGGGAGAAGGGAGACTCGGTGACATTACTATGAAAACCATTTGTGTATGTGTGTGTGTGTGTGTGTGTGTGTGTGTTATTTATTGAGCAACAGAATTAGAGCCACCTGCAGTGATACATTGATGGGATCTGCAAGCAGAGGAACATGAGGACAGCAGAGTCCCCCAAAGCCACCAAGAGCTTTTGGACTCAGGAGTGGCAGGTGATTCAGTGCATCAGTTTGCTCCAGGGAAGGCACTCCCTGAGGAAACACAGTTTTAATAAGGCCAGTTCTCTGTATCCTGAGATGTTTAAACATATAGTTTCCCAGAAGATGCATCCTGAACTCAGGGTGCTGCCTTTCACTTTGCACTGAGAGGTCTATGCCCTTTGATGGAAGACAGGTCCCTCCCCTGCAGGGTTCATGCTGGGCAGCTAGGGGTGCATGGGACTCATAATCTTAGGGCTGCTGCCCCAGGAGCAGATGCAGAGAGAGCTAGAGAGGGTTTTCTTGTGTGGTCCTAGGTGTTCTTACTTTCATAAAAACAACAAAAAATAAAGGTTGGACAGGAGGTGACTGTGAATATCATATTTTATCACAGATTTACAAATATAATAAGATGAGAGAAAAAGAGCCATTGGGGGTATCACTAGAGTTACTTTATACCTGGATGTTGAGGAGCTGGAGACAGTGATCATGTTTTCAATTTCTTTAGTTCTGCATTTTGGACAGCCTGATCCCAGGAATAAGACCTTTAAGTATTGAAGCAAAGAACTGGTCCAGGTGGTCTATGTGTTCCTCAAGGGTATGTTTTTAATGAAGAGCATGTCCTTTAGGGGACGGTTTCACTGGTGCCATATCTGCATAGACCTCAGGGACTTTGCAGGGGACACATATGCTACAACACTGTTTAGGACTTGGAGCCTCAGACTCCCTCTGAGCCTGGTCCCTATGTTCTCTCTCTGCCCTCAGATTGGGGTGCATATATTCAACTATAAAGTACTATGGTTTATGAATATGTAAATGAGAAGAGGTGGACTAGGTTAAATGTTGATCTGCTTGTGCCCTAAGGGCATCAGCCACAGCCACACCCTCCCCTACAGAGGTCCTGATGGCATAGTCCCTCACCATGGACTGGAGCTGGAGAGCTCTCTTTCTGGTGGCAGTAACTATAGTAAAGGGGCTCTCCAGTCCATGGGCTCAGGAGGGGAAAAAGAGAGAGTCAAGGACCTATTACACTCATTCTTGTGTCCTCTCCACTGGCATCCACATACATGGGCAGCTGCTACAGTCTGGGATTGAGCTGAGAAAGCCTGGGACCACAGTGACGGTCTCCTGCAAGGCTTCTGAATATACCTTCACCAGCCATGCTATCAATAGGATGTGATAGGTTTCAGGATAGCACATACAGCATCTGGGCAGGATCAACACAGACACAGGGAAACCATTGTATGCCCAGGGCTTCTAAAAATATGTTGCCTTTTTCATGGTCACCCTATCAGCATTGCCTGCATTGATCTGCAGATCAATGACCCACAGTCAGAGCATGGGGCTGGGTATTACTACTGTGCAAGAGCCACAGTGTGATGTCCTATATCCTAAGTGTGTCACAGACCCTGCAAAACAAGGCTGCTGTCCTGGGCTGAGGGGATTAAAGGGCTGTGGACCTCTTGGTTTCCTCACACACAGTCTATTCCTGAGACCAGGGCTGATGCAGCCACAGGAACATGAGAAACTCAGGGAAGGGAGAACCAAGATGGTGGAGGAGTAAGTGAAGGTACACCAAGACCAATCTGAAGTTACAATTGAATTGGGATGAAACCATCCAGGATAACAAACAGAAAACCTCTTGGAGAGAAGCCTTATAACCACACACCAAACAGAAGAGGCCTCTTCATTACAATATAACTGGGAGGACATATGGGAATGTGAGAGGGATGGCTGGGCTCCTGATGATGGCAGTTGAAGGGACAGAGAAACATCTCTGCAGCCAGGGGTTCCAAATAAGGGGGGTGGGTTCTAAACCCCCATCTGGGCTTCCCAGCCTACAGCAATAAAGCTGAGAATAAAACAGCAGCCAGCTGTGAATAGTAAAAATCTGCCAGGCTATGCTGGCTTGAAAGAGAGACAGAGATATCACAGGGACCATGCAAAATAAATAAATAAATAAATTATCACTGGCTTACACTGAGCTCCAGCAGAGGGAGGGCAGAGTAGTCTAGAGACACTTGAAAGAAAGTTTCAGGCATGGCTTTGAGGAGAGAAATGAAGGAGCAGCCCACAACATCCCAGTGCTAACCCCATCTACATACAGCAGATAGAACATTCTCCAATTTGTGGTAGCCTGAAAGAACATCATAGCCATCCCCACAGAAATTAATACTCACCATCCAGGTGTACCTAAGCCTGACTGCTGATTACAGATTGATTGAATTAATAACTGAAGGAGATAGACAAAGACAGTGGATCTCCAAAAGGCTGACTAAGCCCAGATCAAAACAACAGCTGTCATCAAGAGGGCCTGATCCAGGAAGTAAGGAAAGTGCAACTTGGCTCTGGCTGGTGGCACAGTGGATAAAAGGCCTGCCTGAGACCCCAAACATCACTGTTTCAATTCCCCAGTCATGGTACATAACAAGGTTGCAAGCCAGTTATCTAGCCAGGTCTAAAGCTGTTGTCACGCCCCCAACTTGGGATCAGGCCTGCAGCCCAGGCATGTGCCCTGACTGGGGATCAAACCGGCGACCCTTTGGTTCACAGGCCGGTGCTCAGTCCACTGAACCACACCAGCCAGGGCTTCTGTGTTTCTTGATTGGTCTGTCATAGAAAATTACCTTTAGACTTGGCCCTTGAATTTAGGGGCTGGAATATGTTTATTCCTGTATTTCCAGAAACAATGATAAACTAACTGAAGTCCCAAAAATAAAAAATAAAAATAAAGCTGTTGTCAGGTGAAAAAGGCAATGATACATTGATGTGCCTCTCCAACTCTGCCTCTCTCCCTATACCTCTCACTAAAAATAATAAATTAAATCTTTTCAAAAGAGTACATATGAATGTCTACCATCAGAATTTTGATATGTTGACATGACTATATTTTATTACATTTAAAAATATTTAATATTCTTAGAGAGGAGAGAAGGGAGAGAGGCAGAGAGGCAGAAAGACATCAATGTATGGTTGCCTTTCACCTGCCTCCAGGCACAAACCTGGCAGGAGACTTGGGTTGCAACCTGGTTATGTTACCCTGTCTGGGAATCAAACCAGCGACATCTGGGTTCACATGACGGTGCCACCACCCAGGGCTTGTTGATACAATTTTAAAAGGCTCCTGAGTGACTGACTCTTGCTGAGAGTGTGGCCTGGAGGCCAGGCATGGGCTCATTGGAGGAAGACACTTTCCTCCTCTAGGGCCATAGCACTTTGAACCTGCAAGATCTACTCATGTTCTAGACAGCTAAACAAGGTGAGGCCTGGTAAGTTTGTGGATGGGAGATGGTGTGAGATGAGCAGGTGCTGTAGGCTTTTGAGAAATTCTTATTTTGGGGCCCCTATGCTACCCTCTCCACCGCCACCTCCTTGGTAGATACTACAGCCACTTCCTCCTACTAGGTTGTCTTCATCTTCTTGCTCAGAGGAGTACCACCGGCTCAAGAGAATGAGCAGAAGCTCCCCACTGATACTGGCAACATGGAGGGGACACTGCGGGTCACTATGGTGGGGGGATCTGGCAGCCTCAAGTCCTCACAGCTCAACCGTCATCTTCCCAAGTCCAGTTGGAGCTCCTTGGGCACAAACACCACGTGTTTGATCCTTGTGTGCCAAATGCTTAGCACCGTTTCCAGCTTGGAGAGTGGACTCGGGAGGTGACAGTTAAGGAAATGATTGGCTTATCTATTGACTAGCAGCCCGATGCCCCAGAGGAACTGGAAATCAAAGATTGGGGCCTTCAACAACTTGGCCAAGGCTGGCCATTCCTTTCATTGATCCATCAGCTTCACTGTTCAAGCCACATTCCTATCTTACACAGTGTGTGAGCTTCAATCCCCACGATTCTTCCACTTGGCAACATTTCACTCCTTCAAAGGAAACTTTGGACATCATTCTAGCTCATTGATTCCAAATGTCATCATTCTACATGCTTCACTTGCTGGAATACAGTCAAGCTTTGAGTTGAAAATTCCCTGCGTGTCAAAGGAAATGGGGCATGTTCATTCACTGGGTTCCTTAGCGAACCCTGCAGGGGTCCCTTCAGAATCAACCGGCTTTGAATTTTCAAAAATCATTTGACGTGCAGGGGAAATCTATCTGGCCAGAAGTATCTTCCCTTCCTTTAGCCTCCAAGCCAGGCTCAACCCTAGGGCAGAGATTTGCAATGTTTTTTCACCCTTGGTTCATTACTACAATGTTGTGGCACCCCGAAAACCACATCATTTGGCAATCTGAACAAAAAGTAAAAGAACAAAACAAGCAAACAAAAAAACAAAACAAGAAAACAGAAACAAAAACAAACAAAAAAAAAAAAACTATAATTTTGATCCATTCACACTGAACGGTGATTGTTGCAATGGCTCTTGGCATTAAAAAAAAAAAAAAATGTTTTTGATGATCTAAGGGAAAAGGTGATTATTAGTTACCCTGACTAAATGATCAGGTATGGAATGTTTGAAAACTTCTTGGGGCCATTTTCAAGTCTGGTGGGAAATCTCTGTCCTGGGATTTCAGCTTGTTGTCTTCCAAGTCACCTCCAAACTATGCTGGATCGACACCCTGTCCTATGCCTCCTTGCATGAATGGCCTAAGTACTCCAAGATGGTAGGCTCTGTGCAAATGACAGCAGGGTGATTTGTGTAATTGTAAGGAGGTGGTGACATGAGCAGGCATCCAGCCTATCAATGCCCTGCCTAAGCACTTCTTTGTTTTGAAAAAGGAGAATGTGAGGGACCCGGAGCAGCTCTGCTTTGGTTCATTTCCTGCCTTTTGGAAACCAGCTTGAACAAAAAGAGAGAAAGGAATAGGAATTTCTATGGACAGAAGATGAGTACCACTAGGTTGTGTTAGAAGAGAGCTATCCCAGAAGTCTTCCAACTTGTGCATGGTTTAGTCTTCCATTCCGGTGGCATGTTGTCCCTTTCAGGATGGCACTTGCATTCAGGTGTCATGGCTCATGCCCAAGGTGATTTTGTCCACCTGTGGTCCTAGAGTGGAGACCTTTTGTGTGAGGGGAGAAGAGGGGATGTTCCTGTATTTTGTAGAGAGTGAAGACATACATGGACTAAAGTAATGATTTCCAGTCTCATCTAAGAGAGGAGAAAAAGGAAATCAAGAAGGACAGAAGGAAAGACATTCCAATAGAAAGAGAGTGGAAGAGACAGAGAGACAGACAGATAGCGAATCAGGTCGGTTTGGGGCAGGGTAGCCCTCAGACAGAGGCTGCAAGAGCTGCTCTTGGGAACCTCGCTGTGGCTGAGGGTGGTGCCTGGAGGTCAGGCAAGGGCTCCTGGGGCTGCTGGAAGCCAATTTCCTCCTCTAGGCCCATAGCCCCCTGAATGTGCAGGATATCTCCTCATGTCCTACGCAGCTAAACAGAGTCAGACCTGGTTCGTTTGTGGATGAGAGATGGCGTGAGATGAGGCGGTGCTGTGGACTTGGGTGGAACTGTCATTTTGGGGCCCCTCCTCAGCCATCTGGGCGGCCACCGCCTTGCTCGCCTCTGTGGCTGCCTCCTCCTGCTAGGGTGCCATTACCTTCTTGCTCAGAGCCGAACCCCCTGCTCTGGAGAATGAGCAGGGTTTCCCCACTGACTCTGGCACTGCGGAGGGGACCCCGCGGGCAACTGTGTGGAGCCCAGCAGCCACAGGACACCTGTGGAGGATGGCAGTGGGTTGTTGTCTCCCAGCCCCACAGGCCAGGGTGTAGGTCCACAGCCCTGCTTAGGAAACCCAGAGGCAACCCTGGAAACAGGGAGAGGGAAGCCCCGTCACAATACCCCCAACCTGGAGGCCCAGGGAGCCTGACGACCGGCTCTAGGCCCTGCCTCTTGAGGGAGGGGCGGGGCCGCGACGGGCAACTGACACCCCTTCTTTGCAGTCTTGCCTTGAGACACTCTCTACCGCGGGCGCTCAGCCAGCTGCCACCTGCCTGACCTTGCAGCCGCCTTCGGAATCCTTTCCCTTTGTCCAGGGTAAGGCCCTACCCCTCCTCAGCTCTGGATGGAGGGCGGGTCACCTTCACCTGGCCTACTCCCCCGTGCGTGCCCTCGCCCTGCCCTTGCGTTCCCCGCCCTTTTGGCACCCGGTGTGGTGGTGGAGGGGACCATTGGAGGGCTCAGGGGCAGCGTCACAGACAGGGACGGGGCAGCCAACGCCTTTCCACCTGAGGCCCACCTGAGGTGAGGGGAGAGGGGATCTGAAGCCAGGCAGGCCCTCCTGATTCTCCTGGAGGCCACTTTCCGCTTCTACAGCCACATCCCTTGAACGCACCCAAACTCCTGGGATCTCACAGGCTAAGTAGATCTGGCTATTTGAGTACTTGGATGGTACTCGGCCTGGGAATGACCGGTGTTGTATGTTTTTGCCCACCAGGTTCCTCCGCAGCTATCCCCCGTTGCCGCAGCCGCAGTTGCCGCCACCAACACCTACACCACCACTTCTGGCTTGGCCGCCTCTGCCGCCGCTCCCCAACCTCGCCTCAATGGTTGACTTCATCCTCTCGCTCAGTGCGGAAGCCCCTGCCCAGGAGGTTGACCAGCCCATCTCCATTCCCCCTAGTGCTGCGAAGAGTTTTTGGTTGGCTCCCAGGCATCTGCTACCCCTTTGCGCACCCCTTGTGTGGGGGCTTGGGTCATCTTCTTGGAGTCCCAGAAACAGGGGCATGGAAGCCTTCTCAGCAAGGCCCTGCTTTGAAGCCTAGAATGTTACCCCCAGCTCCTGTAAGACCTGCCTGGAAAATACTGACCCCACATTCCTTGGATCTGAGGGACCCTGGAATGCCTCTGCATCCCCTTCAACACCCTCCCAGCTTCTTTCTAGAGATCTTGTGGGATGCAGGGTCTTGGTCCTCACCATTTGGGCAGCATGCCCTGTCTTCTGCTATCTCTTTTGGGGACTTCACTTTGGACAGAGGTGCTCTGGTCCTTCCCATTGGAATCTCCTTGTGGCGTTGGGACAGGGGGAAGTGGCCTGTGAAAGGCTCTAGGAGAGCCTCCCTGAGAGGTGTGCGGATGTCCAAGTGGCTATAGCACTGCCAACCCCAGGATTTATGAGGTATTGGGCCAAAAATTTTGATGATCAAATGTCTCACAGACTCATGTAGTCCACCATTTCTCAATATGTTAAAATGGTAAGACTATTATTTGATCTAATTTCAATGTGTGTCATAAACTCAGTGACCCCTGATCCTGAATTAAAACGTGAGTGGATTCATGAAAAGAAATATTTCCCGCAGATGTCCCAGAATGACCAGGGAGCCTGACCTCAGTCCCTCTCCACTTATATGGAAAAGGCTGCCCCACATTCTAATTTCTCTTCTAGGTACAGGGTAAATCCTCCCCTGGGCTGTGTGGGCTCCCAGCTCTGTCCTCAAACAAGGGTAAGTTCCCTGGGGAAGGCAGAGCTGTGCTCTAGAAAGAGATGCTACTCCTGTCTCTTCTGCCCTGGTGCCAAGCTCTCAGAATGAGTGTCTCAAATATCATACAGGGGACTTTAGGGTGATAGTAACTGCACATGACTGACAGGGATTGATGCTACTTGTCCCCATGTGTTTTGTCCCAGGAGAAGCTGCAGGAGTCAAGTCTAAGACTGGTGAAATCCTCATAGACTTTTTCCCTCTCCTGCATGGTCTCTGTATTATCTTTAAAGAGCTATTTGTGCACTGGACCTGACAGGGTCCTGGGAAGGGCCTGGAGTGGGTCAGTGTCTATGGAGTGGTGGAAGCTCAGACTACAACCCAGCACTGAAACCCTGAATGACCATCACCAGGGATACCTCCAAGAGCCAAGTTTATTTAATGATAAGTTTGAGAGATCAGAACATGGCCAGGTATTACTATTGCGAGACATAGTGGTGATGCAGCAATGTGATAGGGAATCAGTGTAAGCCCAGACACTAACATAGCTGTGGGGAGGTGGTGCTGGGACCGTCAGAGGGCTCCCAGGGTCCCTGAACATAAGGGGCATCCAAAAAGCAGTTGCAGTTGGAGGTTTTGGCTGGTTTCTTATCTCACTTCCTCTTCCTGTAACATTTTTTCTCAGGGAAATAGGGTTGCTGATTCTGAGCTCCCTTACAAAGTCTCTGGATTTAGATAAGTCTTTTGTAAAAGAAGACTACAATCTCTTGTTGACAAAACACAGACACTCTTTCAGATACTCTTGTGCACAATTCCAATGAATGATCAAATATCCTGATAAATGTCAGCTGATTATAACCAGAGACTCTTCTGGACCCTGCAGTGCAAGCCAGTTACGTTCAGCTGGCCAGCAGCCAGACACATGCATGCTGGACAGTTGGCACCAGAGGCATGGACCACACACCAGAGGACAAAGCCCCCTGGTGTTGAATGTCATTGTCTTGGCCTAATGCTCAGAGTACCAAGTGGAAGTGACAGGACAACAGGCTGAGGGAACCATGGCAGCTTGGTGTTTATGTTCAGGCTGATGATAAATACACACAAAAAGGACATGGAGCATTTACCATTCACATATTTGATATCTCTAAGAGGAACAGGAACAGCCTTTCCAGAAATCAGATTATCATTGTAACTCCTGGTAATAATCCAGATACATAATAGGAAGTTGAAGTTTTCAATGGAACTCTCTACTAAAACTACAAGATCTTCAGAATTTTCTCAATAAGCATAAAGCATGTGAGCACTGTCTTGGAATTCAGCCATATCTCCTTCCTGTCACTCTGCCACAACCATAACTTTAGCCTCCCTGGAATCTGGGTTAATTCACACATTTCTCAACTCCAGTTGACATTCCATATTTTCTTTATACATGTATGAGCTTCTAGCCTACAGCAGAGTGGTCGGACATTTATACAATTTGAGATATGATGGCTCAATATTACAGTATCCACCTGGCACCACATAGGGTACTATAATATTGCTGACTGTATTCTCTGTGTTGTGCTTTTACATGCCGTGTTTAATCAGTTACTGCCAATTTGTACTTCTTAGTCCCCTTACTTTTTTGACTCAGGCTCCCACCTCTCCTCTCACCTCTAAAAGTCTGGTCTATTCTCTGGGTTTATGGGTCTCTTTCTATTCTGCTAGTTTAGTTTGTTCTTTAGATTCCACATATAAGTAAGAGCATATGGTATTTGTGTTACAGTGTTTGGCTTATTTCATTTAGCATAATACCGTCTAGATCTATCCACATTGTCCCATATGATAAGCTTTCATTTTCTTTTGGCTGAGTAAAGAAGATGGATTAATTTCCAAACCAATTACTTTTTATATTCAAGACTAGATTACTATGTCAGATTATTACTAAGGAAATTCACATAAAACATCTTGGTTTGCTGCATGAGGAGAAAAATCAAAACATTAAGAACAAGAATTCTTCCCTGGTGAGTGCGGGTCAGTAGAATGAGCACTGGCCTGGCAACAAAAGTGTCACTTGCTTAATTACTAGTCAGGACACATGTCTGGGATGCATATCAGGTCCTGATTAAGAGCATGTGTGAGGCATCCACACATTGTTGTTTCTTTCCCTCACTTTCTTCCTCCCTTCACCTCTTTCTAAAATAAATATGCAAAATATTTAAAGAAAGAAAAATGAATTATTTATGTGTTAGGTCAAGACTTTCTTAATTTCACTATTCAAGTATCTGGAGGTATCTCTGTCCTATTATGAAGAGTGACTCACACAGCATGCAGATTTATGCCCAGATGACACCAATCTCAGGTGGATAAGGTGACAGCATTCCTGTGAGTCATGTGCAGACATGAAATGAATGAAGGTGGGTGCAGACAAAACTGAAATTAACTCCTGATGAACCAGGTATGAACCCGTCTCATGCATTCCTGATTAGAATTATGTCATATGTCCACAGAGCCACAACTGCTGATGGTGAAAATAAGACTGAACCACTGTGATTGATGAGTGGTTTTTTTTTTTTTTTTGTTTTGTTTTTTTTTTTTTTTTTTAATTTTATTGTTGTTGTATTACATCCATCCCCTTTTGCTCCCCTCTACAAAGTTAGAGTCACCAGCCCCAGGGAGGGGAGGCTATTTAAATGTGATCAGTGGAATGAAGAAAAGTGATGTTCTTTATATCAATTATGATTTGAGTTTCCTTTTATTTCATACTCGTAATTGATATGATGGCTTTCCATAATGAAATTTCTTCATATTTACTCTCAAATACCTACCAAAATCCTCACATAAAATGATATAGTATTGACTCAGTCTCTCCTTTGTCCCCAATTTTCCTGGTTTTACCACAGAATCTAGAGAATAAAAACAAAAATGAAGCAGTGCATATTCAGCACGAAACTCCACGGAAGAAACATGATCAGGGAGCACTGTCTGCTGCTCTGCAGAGTTCACACTTCATCCTCCCAATGATCCACACAGATGCTCCATCTTCTCCAACACTGGGTCCAGGTGCTGTAGAGCCACACTATGTCCTTAATCCATATTCTCACCATTTTTCTGGGGGAAATGGTGGCAGATGGAATTTCCTGTCTTTGGAGAACAATCTCCTGTGCTCATAATGGTAGAATTTATTGGTATGTTTAATCCTGGTGACTTTCAAAGACATCTCTCATTTGAATTCCCTCAACACTTATGATAATTTATCTTCTCTGGCCATGTTCTCATCTCCTGGAGCAGTTGGGTCAGTGGGGAGAGCACAGGACCAATTGTAGGGGGTAATTATTTTATTTTTAATTTTATTATTTTATCTTTTCATCAGATGACATTTTTTTATTGATTTTAGAAAGAAAGTAAGGGATAAGGGAAGGGAAAGAGAAAGAAAAGAGAGAGAGAGATTGATTGTGTTCTGTCCTGACCAGGTGCTGGGAAGAGCTGGGAATGCCAGGCAGGGCTCCTGTCTCAGAGCATCAGGGTCATGTCTGGGATGCTTTTCATCAACAGAGGGGCCCTTTTTGCATGTCCTTCTACTATAGAGGGATCTCTGGAGTCAGACACTGACAAGAAGAATATGGTCCCAGAAAGGGACATGCTCAGAAAGGGGATTGATTATGCATGCCCAAAACTGAGATTGAAGCCACAATCTTGGGTAAAAATATTACACTCCTAACAACTAAACCCAGCCGTCCAAGACTGGGGAGTAATTCTTAGTAGACATGCACACATGGACAAGTCACACTCTGGGACCATACTCTTCTTGTCAGTGTCTGACTCCAGAGCTCCCTTTATAGTAGGAGGGCATGCAAAAAGGGTCCCTCTGCTGATGAAAAGCATCCCAGACATGACCCTGATGCTCTGAGACAGGAGCCCTGCCTGGCATTCCCAGCTCTTCCCAGCACCTGGTCAGGACAGAACACAGGCCACTCACCATGGAGTTTGGGCTCAGCGGTATTTTCCTTGTAGCAATTATAAGATGTAATTAATGGAGAATGAGAAACACTGAATTCGTGAATGATATGACTGAGAGGAATACTGAAAAGTTGGCAGGCTGCTGACCAGGGCATTCTCTATGTTTGCAGGTATTCAATGTGAGGTGCAGATGGTAGAGTCTGTGTGAGTCTTGGTGCAGCATGAGGGAGTCTCGGGGTTCAATTTCAATTCTCACTGGATGAACTGGGTCATCCAATTTCCAGGGAAAGGCCTGGAGTGGATCTCATGTATTAGTGGGGATGGAAGTGGCATGTAATATGCAAACTCTGTAAAGGTCAGTTCATCAGAGAAAATGGCCAGAACAAGTTGCACCTGCAAATGAACATCCTGCGAGTCAAGCACATGGCCAATATAACTGTCATGAGACCAAATAAGGGGGAATCAACATGAGCCCAGACATAACCCCCATGATTACTGGGCTGCTGGGGGTGCTCTGGACACCAGGGGACACTCTGGGACACTTAGTACATGCAGCAGCTCCAGGGGCAGGTGTGGGCCTGGTGGGGAAGGAAGGGGCTTCCTCTTGGGAACAGGGGTTTCCTCTCCAAGCTCTCAGATGCATCTGGGGACAATTCTTCCTTCTTTGTGGTTCTGATTCTCCACATTCTCACTGCAAACAACATGCAAGAGGTGAGATTGTCTGCAGGTGAGATTCTACCCTGTGAGTAGGAACTTTCCTTTCACAAGGCTCCTGTGTGTCCATTTCCTTCCTTGGCAATGAACCACCCTGAGGGCTCCCATCTTCCCTGTGGTGGAAACGTTTTCCACAATGAGGGCCCAGCCCCACCCAGGCCCTTGTGTGTTGTGCTCAGACTCACTGTCCCCAAACATGCATACATTGTCTTCGTATTTGTCCTTCCTTCTGATAGGCACATCTTGTCCTGCATGGGATGTGATTCTCCCCTAGTATGTCCATGCTTCAGGTCTCTGTCCTCCCTGCCCCACATTACTCTCTTTCTCCTCACTTACTGTGTGGAGGAGTAAATGTACCTTAACATAACCTTCTGCTACTGACTGACACAATTCTTTCTAAATATGACCTAGATCCTGAACTCCATGGGCCTGGGGTCCTGCTCCCTCTTCCCCATACCTCAATTTGACAAGTCACAGAAGGGAGATTAAAGAAGCATGTGAACTGTCACATGTCCCAACTCCATCCTCTAATCCCCCACCAAATGTGTCTGTCCGTTTCACTGTCCCCTGGTGTTTGAAATAGTTGGTACTTTTGCATTTATATTTAGTAGGACATACCTGTACTGAATGGAAAAATATGCAATTTTAAATGTTATTGTGTAATAAAATTGTTTTCCTTAATTTTACATTACATTTTAAAATAATATTTTAAAATATTTTTATTTTATCTTTTAAGAGTGTGGGAGAGAGAGTAAAAGAGAGGAATCAAACATTGATTTGTTCCCTCTTACATGCCCCCAACTGGAACCTGGCTTCCAACCCAAGCATCTGCCCCAATGGGGAATCATATGATGACCATTCTATTCCTATGCCATGTGATCCACACCAGCCAACTCTAAATTACTGTTTTTTAACACTCTGTAGGTACACTGAAGGCCTGTTGGCAGGATGTTGCCATGTGGATCAGCCTGCACAGTCTTTGCTCTTCTCTAAAAGGTGGAGGTGAGAAGGGGATTATGCCTATGTGGGCTCCCTCAGAGGGCCAGAGAGGCTAATGGCCACTGCTACCTCCTTTAGGATGGTATGCTACAAAAACATCTCAGCCTCAGCATGGGGAAATGTGCTCTGCAGGGTGGTACCAAAGTCATGAATTAGTTAGTGGATCATCTCTCACCTCACCGTCTATAGCCATGCACGTGGGAAGCAGGCTGGGATGGTCTGGAGGAGCACCAAATCCCCCAGAGCATTGTTTGTTAGAGAAGGTGCTCCCTACAGACTGAGGGCAGCTTCAGTCCTCAGGATTCCGCTAAGGGGACCTGTAATGACCTGACCCTAAAGGATCTGGGTGCAACAGTCCCTAAACCGTGGTCTCATGCACACAGGTCCAGGCCAGCTGTTGATCAGGTGTTCTCTCCAGGCCAAAAAGGCTTTGATAGGCTTACACAAGCTGTGGAGACAGCATCATGCTGTTTTATAGCTCTGTTCGAGAGAACTGATGGGAAAATACTCCAGCCTCTCCTCCTCCTGTGATATATGGTAGGATATCTGCTCATGTGGAAAGATATGGGCCTCTGCTCCGCAGCTGGCTGCGGTGTTTTTATACATGCCCTTCTATATTGCCCAGAGTTTCACAGTGGTCATAAAGCTGCTTACTTTTCTACCACCTGTCACTTTCTTAACTTACTGGTCTTGATCATTTGCACGTTGGTGGCTATGCTGAAAAGCAGGGCAGCAGAAGAAGGCGTACTTTTAACTAAAGCCGCCCCAAATACATTAGTGTTAGCACCACACAATAGTCTGTGTTGCCACAGAATAGGGCCTGGGAAATGTGTCATTGAACAATGTTGTCTGGTGGTAATGTGTATTGTTTTGGTAAGCTTTTGTTTGTTGTTTGTTATACATTTTTTATTTTTGTTTCCTTATATTCACAGTCATTGTTTTGAATGTTGGTTTCATTTACTTTCCTGTTGCTTTTTTTTTTTTTTTTTTTGTTAAATGTTTTATCTTTCCATTAGTATATCCTTTGCTTCTGACTAGATCCTTTTCTGCTCTTGAAGTCCTCAATAAATTACACGGGCATCCTTATAACCAGTGCTTTGTACTCTGCATCTGATAGATTGCTTATTTTGTACAATTATTTTTCCTAGAGTTTTGACTTGTTTTATTTATTTTTTTCATTTTGACCCTGTTTCTTTGCCTTATTTTTATTAAAAAAATATTCATTATTTCTAGAGAGAGGACATAGGAGGAAGGAAGAAAGGGAGAGGAACATCAATGTGTGGTTGTCTTCTACCTTCCTCCAGCTGGGGACCTGGCCGGAGACTTGGCTGGAAAGCTGGGTATGTGCCCTGACTGGGAATTAAATCAGTAATTCTTGAGCGAGTAGACCTGCCCTCAATCCACTGAGCCACAACAACCAAGGTCTTTATCTCCTTATTTTGGCAGCCTCCCTATGTTTATTTTGATGTATTAAGTAGAGCTCCTAGGACTCCCTGTCTTGGTACCATTGCCTAATGTAGTAGGTGGCCAGCAGGGTCCAGAGGCACAGCCTTGAGCTATGTACTCAAGGTACACTTTTCATGTGGGCTGAGTAAAACCTCCTCATTGAGATGAGCTTGATTGTTGTTGGCAGGTTACTGGGAGGGACTCCCCAGGCATGTCAGATCTAAGGACTGATTGTGATCACCAACCACCAACCTCCTCCCTCTGTGGAGGATCAGATGTGCAGGGGCAGGTTGGTGGTGCTCTGACATGGTTTGTAGCTGTACAATGGGTGTGCAATCTCTGGGATTTTCTGGGTGTTGTAGGCCAAGTTCAGTCTCTAACAGTGTTCTGCCCAGGGCCACATTGCATGAGTTATGAAGCAATCTGCAGATGGCTGCTACTTGCATTGGGCTTAGAAATTTTTGGTGAAGCCAAGCTGTGAATATATGATGGCTGCTGACATTTCTGCATGATCATTGCTTTATTGTTTAGTAGTAATTTTCATATGCTTATGTGAAAGAACACACCATGTTTACCATACCTCCATGTTTGAAAACCATTTTGAAGTTGATTTCTGCCATTGACACCAGAGAATTCAAATCTAGTGAGTGACTCATTGATTGTGTTCCATCTTTGGTGTTAGATCAGAACCTTGTGTCCTCCCTACAGAACTTATCTCTGCTTCTACTCATCTGGCTCCATTCCATCCTTATTCTCACAGGTCGGTGGTGTGTGTGTGGTGTGGCTGGGTCAGAATCATTCTCATTCCTTGGACTCAGCCTTATTTTTTGTCAGAGGTGTGCCCAGATCTGGGCTGTGTACTTCCAGTAGTTCCTGTTCCTCCATGTCTCTGAGATTCTCCTGTAAAATGACTAGATCCACATTAACTGAGTTTATACTAACTGCATGGTACAGGCCCAACAAAAAACACTGGAGTGTAAGGTCTTATTAGAAGAAATGCTAAGTCACATGACATTATGTTACGCCTGTGAAAGGCATATTTTCTCTCTAAAGGATGATTCCGAATATTGTCAATCAACAGACAGATACCTTCCTGTATTACTGTGTGAGAGACTCAGAGAAATAAAGTCAGTGTGAGCACAGACAAAAGTTTTCTGTGCAAAGACAAAAGGTTTGAACTGCAAGAGGTGCTCAGGACTCCAGAGAGCAAAGTCAGAACAACCCAGACGGTACCAGAGAGAATATGACCAGCCAGGGATAATTTTCTGGACCAGGGCCTTCTTCTGCTCTGTGGAGACTTTCATCCAATGCCCCCATGTCTCCTTCCTCAGAGATCCTGGTTGTGAGCTCTCAAAATGGAGGCACGTGGGCATTAGGTCAGTGAGATAGACCCCCAACTTGTCTTGTCACTAGTGACTCCACTGACTAAAAAAGGGTCCTCTGGATATACACCTTATGACAAGTCAGGATTCTTCTCACCACAGCCCCTGAAGATTGCAGGTGCTGGGAGAATAGGTAACAACAGGATGGGCCCTCCCCAGTCTTCAAGTCAATCATTTTGGCTTTTGTTCTATTATCAAAACTCATCACTCACTTGGTAGGGTAAGTGTGAGGGCCCTGACCATGTGATGGGAACAGGGGAGAAAGGATACCTGGGGGTCATTACCATGAAAATGAACACTGGGTATATCTGTGTGTGATTTATTAAGCAGTACAAGATCAGTGGGAATAGAACCACATGCAACAATATACAGGATGGATCTGTAAGCAGGAAAAACTGAATACATCCGAGTCCTCAATTTCCCAGAATGTTTCAGGGCTCCGGAGTGTTGGCTGTATATCTCGTAACTCCAGGGAAGGGGCTTCCAGGTGACTTCACAAGTTCCTGGTTTAGAGGGTCTCTGCAGAGTCACTGGAGATTAGTAAGACACTTATCTGTATCCTGAGATAGCTAAACACAAAATGACCCTGAGTGAAATTCCTCAAGTCAAGGTACAGCCTTTAATTCTAGAAGAGATGATGAGAGTCCCATGTCTTGTGAACCCAGACAGAACACTTCCCTGCAGGGCACAGGCTGGGCAGCAGAGGGCTCCTGAAACATACAGCTCAAGACTGCTGCCCAAAAGCACGTGCAGAAAGGGTTGGGGTGGGATTTACTCTGAGGGCCTGGATCTTCCTATGTTCATTAAAACATCTGAAAGAAGTGTTGACATAAAGTAATGGATAATTATTCTATCTGATTAGAATACTTAGCAACCTTGATAAGAGAAACAGAGTCAATGGGGGTATTTGTAGAGTTTCCTTACTTTTGAATGGTAAGGGACTAAACACAGAGCTAGTTTAGTTACACCACTAGGTACAGCATTTTAGAGACACACTCATCCCAGAAATAAGACCTTCAGATGGTCTGTGTGTCACTCAAAGGTGGATTCTCAATGAGCAGTATGTCTTGTGGGGGGATTGTGCCTCAGTGGGAGAAGCTATATCTATACAGGCTTCAGGGTCCTGGCAGAGGAAACATATCCTCACACATGTTTTAAGACTTGTACCCTCTAACTCCCTCTGAGCATGGTCCCTGTGTCCTCTGTCTTCTTTCAGGTGGAGTCAAGTCTTCATCCTATGAAACACTCTGCCTCATGAAAACTCTATTGAGAAGTAGACTAGGTTAAATGTAAGTTTAACCTAGCATCACCCATAGCCACAACCTCCCCTACAGAAGTCTTGAGGGCACAGCTCCCCAGCATGGACTAGAGCTGCGCAGCTGACTTCCTGGTGGCAGTGAATACAGGTAAGGGACTCCTCAGTCCTGGGCTTAAGAAGGGGACCATGGAAGTCAAGGGAAATTTCCACCCACTCAAGAGTCATCTCTACATTTCCACAACCAGGCGCAGCTGGTACAATCTGGGGCTGAGGTGAGGAAACATGGGGCCTCAGTGAAGATCATCCACAAGGCTTCTGGATAAACAGCTAGTGGATGAACTAGATATGACAGGCAGAAGGAAAGAGTGTGTAACATGTGCTGGATCAACATAAACACAGGGAAACCAACATGTGCCCAGGGTGTCTCAAAATGATTTGCCTTTCCCATGTACAACTCGGTCAGCACCCTATCTGCAGGTCAATGTCCTGAAGTCAGAGCACATGTCTATGTATTTATTATTGAAGGTGTGACACAATGTCACAGACCCTGAATGACAAGGCAATTGGGCTGGGCTGGAGAGGTTAAAAATCTATGGGCTACTGACTTCCTCACACACAGTCTGTCTCTCAGAGTAGGACTGATTTTGCCACAGGCACATCAGAAACTCAGGGAAGGTTCCAGGAGACCAGATTCACTTTGAGGATGAAGCAGGAAAGACAGTCCAGGAAGGACCCCTGTTATTTGCTGTGATTGTGCAGGAGGAACAATGGAGTCTCCTCATCCTCTGAATGAGGGAACTTCATGAAGGTTCATCTAGGAATTTTTGGTCAGGATCAGCTATGTGAATTTGGACTTCAGTGTCTCCTAGCAAGTTCTACAACATTCCCCTACTTCTGTACAATGGAATTGTGGTTGGGAAAAAAGTAAGTACATGAAAGTCAAGAGTGAATTTTTATGTTCTTACCTCTGGCCAATGATCACACAGATGACATTGTGGCTGTAAACTCAAGGGGTGACAGGTCTTCCAGGTTCCAGCAGTCAACAAAAGCATAACATTCTTTCAGTCCTCTCACTGGTAAGATCCTTAAGGAGTCTCCTCATCTTATACCACAGCCCTTAAAATATCCCTGTCTGGAGGCCAATACCAATGACATCACACAGCAGGGAGCATTGTGTGGATACCCTTGATAATGGAAGACCCACATCCATCATGTACTATGTTCCTGTGACAACATACATGTGTGCAGCATCTACACACATTTACTCTTGTATATCTGGAGGTCAGAGTGAACATGTCAGCTCAGATGAACTTCTTTCACCATCCATGATAATTTACCTCCATGCACAGAGTTCCTGTTTCCCTTTCACACATGGGCATAATCAGTACATCAGGTTCAAGTTCTGTAGATGCTCATTATGCACAGCCATGGCGACATACTTCCACAGGTCCCATGCAGACATGAATTGAGACTTTGAGAAAGAGGAGACTGTTCCCCTAAAAGCAATTACCAAAGAATCAGGGGGTCCATTATAGTACACATCCTGCTTCCTGATTACAGCTACATCACACATCCATGTAGGCACAAATTCTGATGGTGAACATCAGGCTGAACTGCCAATGATGAACAGTCTAATAATGGGATGTTACTTAAATATATTCATCCTGTAATAATTGGTTAAAGAATCATAATGGTCTTCATATCAATTGTAATTTTATTTATACCTGGTATTTTCTATTAGTGGTTCACATAAAAGTTTACCATAATCAAATTTGTAAACTTTCAGCATACTTACTCCACAATCTCTACCTGCATCTTTAACACAGCAGACCTAGTTATTCCTGAGTTTCTTCTGTATCCACAATGTTTGAACCCTTTTCACTACAGGGTCTAGAGGGTACAAACAAAAATGAAACAGAGAGGCTGCTGTATATTCAGCACCAAACTACACAAAAGTGACATGACCATGGAGAACTATCTGCTTCTCTATAATTTATGCTTCTGTCTCCCAATGTTCCACACAGATGTTCCACATCTTCTAACACTGAATCCACATGCTCTATGACCTCTCTCTGTTCTTAGTTCATACTCTGATTGCTTTGTAGGAGAAATATTGTCAGATCAAACTTCCCATTTCCTGAACACAAACCTCTTGAGTTTTAATTCATCCTCTGGTCATAAGAATAAAAATCTCTTGGTGTGTTCATATCCAGTGACTTTTAAAGGCATCTCTCACTTTAAATACCTCTCTTTTATAAAAATTTACTCTCCTAAATAAAACACACATGTTCTCGGGCAGTTATGTCACTATGAAGGATATAAGCTCAAAAGTGGAGACTAATTCTTAACAGACATGCACCATTACATAACTAACACAAGCCCTGGCTGGTAGCACAATGGATAAGGTGCTGGCCTGCAAACCCAAAGGTCGCTGGTTCGATTCCCCAGCCAGGGCACATGACCAGGTTGCAAGGCAAGTCTCCATCCATGTCTGTGGCTGGAGGCAGGTGAAAGGCAACCATACCTTGATGTTTCTCTCCCTCTCTCCCCCTCTGCTTCTCTCTCTTCCTGTCTTTCTAGAAATAATAGATAAAACCTTTAAAAAAAAAAAAAACTAACACATTAGGACCATGGTCTTTATGTCCCTCTACAAACTCAGATCAATATATAGTAGTAGGTTATGAAAACAGGTCCCTTCCACACAAGAAAAGCCATACAGGCCCTGATGCTGCAGCTCAGGGAGAGGAGTACAGCCCAGGATTCTCAGGTGTTTCCAGTCCTTGGTCAAAACAGAACACAAACTAGTTTGAGCTCAGCTGGGTTTTCCTTGTTGCTATTTTCAGAGGTATTTTATGTAGAACAAGAGTCACTGAGTATATAGTGGATATGAGTGAGATAACAGTTTTCTGGCCTGATGTCTTGGCCTCTGAGATGTTCTTGCATGGCCTGTAGAATCACCTTCAGTGACTAATGGATGAACTGGGTCAGCCATGCTCCAGGGAAGGAGCTGGAGTTTATTGGTGAATTAATCCTGATGAAAGTGCTCAGAATTATGACACCTAAGGGAAGGGCAGATTTACCATTTCCATAGATTCTGATAATAACACAATGTATTTGGAAATGAAAAGCTTGAGAGCCAATAATACAGCCAGTGTTACTGTGTGAGACACACAGTGATGGGAAGTCACCAGGCGTCTGGATATAAACCTATAGGCAGGTAAGCCTGGACCACAGGGAGGCACTCTATGTTCTTGAGCAGAAGGACTACCTTAGGAGCAGGTGTCATGGTAGATTAATTCTGGTTTCCTGTTTGGTGTCATCTGCTGTAAAATATTTTCTCAGGGAACCTCACTGGATACTGGGTTCTGCCTTCACTTTTTTTTTTTTTTTTTTTAACTTTATTGTTGTTGTATTACATCCATCCCCTTTTT
The DNA here is from genome assembly GCA_004026585.1 of Noctilio leporinus. Classification (NCBI taxonomy): domain Eukaryota; kingdom Metazoa; phylum Chordata; class Mammalia; order Chiroptera; family Noctilionidae; genus Noctilio; species Noctilio leporinus. Next base: position 15,073 of record PVIW01011003.1, on the reverse strand, counting down.
GTTCCCCTCTGTCCCCCTCCCAACCCACCCATTCCCCCCAAAGTCAATCCCACCTGTTGTCCATGTCCATGGTTCCTTTATACTAGGTTCTTGTCTTAGCTGCTCCCCTTCTTTGCCTCTACCTCCCTCCTCCCCACCAACCCCGTTCCCCCTGACCACTGAAGGCCTATTCCTTGTATTCATATACTTGGTTCTGTTTTGCTTGTTGTTAGTTTTGCTCATTATTGTCCCGTAATGGGTGAGATCATATGATATTTGTCCTTCACTGACTGGCTTATTTCACTAAGCATAATAATCTCCAGTCCCATCCATGTTGTTGCGAAGGGCACAAGTTCCTTCTTTTTTTCTGCTATATAGAATTCTATTGTGTAAATGTACCAAAGTTTTTTGATCCAATCCTCCACTGATGGGCACCTAGGCTGTTTCCAGCACTTCCAAACCAATTACTTTTTATATTCAAGACTAGATTACTGTGTCAGATTATTACTAAGGAAATTCACATAAAACATCTTGGTTTGCTGCATGAGGAGAAAAATCACAACATTAAGAACAAGAATTGTTCTGTGGTGAGTGTGGGTGAGTAGATTGAGCACTGGCCTGGCAACAAAAGTGTCACTTGCTTAATTACTACTCAGGACACATGTCTGGGATGCATATCAGGTCCTGGTTAAGAGCATGTGAGAGGCATCCACACATTGCTGTTTCTTTTCCTCACTTTCTCCCTCCTTTCACCTCTTTCTAAAATAAATATGCAAAATCTTAAAAAAAAAAAAAAAGAATTATGTATGTGTCAGGTCAAGGCTTGCTTAATTTCACTATTCAAGTATCTGGGGGTATCTCTGTCCTATTATGCAGAGTGACTCACACATCATGCAGATTTATGCCCAGATGACACCAATCTCAGGTGGATAAGGTGACAGCATTCCTGAAGGTCATGTGCAGACATGAAAATGAATGAAGGTGGGTGCAGACAAAACTGAAATTAACTCCTGATGAACCAGGTATGAACTCATCTCATGCATTCCTGATTAGAATTATGTCATATGTCCACAGAGCCACACCTGCTGATGGTGAAAATAAGGCTGAACCACTGTGATTGATGAGTTTTATATAAAGTTAGAGTCACCAGCCCCAGGGAGGGGAGGCTATTTAAATGTAATCAGCAGAATGAAGAAAAGTGATGCTCTTTATATCAATTATGATTTGAGTTTCCTTTTATTGTATATTTGTGATTGGCATGATGGCTTTCCAGAATGAAATTTCTTCATATTTACTCTTAAATACCTACCAAAATCCTCACATAAGATGATATAGTCATGACTCAGTCTCTTCTATGTCCCCAATTTTCCTGGTTTTACCACAGAATCTAGAGAATAAAAACAAAAATGAAGCAGTGCATATTCAGCAAGAAACTCCACTGTAGAAACATGATCAGGGAGCACTGTCTGCTTCTCTGCAGGGTTCACACCTCTTCCTCCCAGTGATCCACACAGATGCTCCATCTTCTCCAACACTGGGTCCAGGTGCTGTAGAGCCACACTATGTCCTTAATCCATATTCTCACCATTTTTCTGGGGGAAATGGTGGCAGATGGAATTTCCTGTCTTTAGAGAACAATTTTCTCTGCTCCTAATGGTAGAACTTATTGGTATGTTCAATCCTGATGACTTTCCAAGGCATCTCTCATTTGAATTCCCTCAACGTTTATGATAATTTGTGTTTTCTGGCCATGTTCTCATCTCCTGGAGCAGTTGGGTCAGTGGGGAGAGCACAGGACCAATTGTAGGGGGCAATTATTTTATTTTTCATTTTATTATTTTATCTCTCCATCAGATGATATTTTTTCATTGATTTTAGAAACAAAGGGATAAGGGAAGGAAAAGAGAAAGAAAAGAGAGAGAGAGAGATTGGTTGTGTTCTGTCCTGACCAGGTGGTGGGAAGAGCTGGGAATGCCAGGCAGGGCTCCTGTCTCAGAGCATCAGGGTCATATCTGGGATGCTTTTCATCAGCAGAGGGACCTTTTTTGCATGCCCTCCTATTATAGATGGAGCTCTGGAGTCAGACACTGACAAGAAGAATATGGTCCCAGAAAGGGACATGCTCAGAAAGGGGATTGATTATACATGCCCCAAACTGAGATTGAAGCCACAATCTTGGGTGAAAATATTATACTCCCAACAACTAAACCCAGCTGTCCAAGGCTGGAGAGTAATTCTTTGTAGACATGCACACATGGACAAGTCACACTCTAGAACCACACTCTTCTTGTCAGTGTCTGACTCCAGAGCTCCCTCTATAGTAGGAGGGCATGCAAAAAGGGTCTCTCTGCTGATGAAAAGCATCCCAGACATGACCCTGATGCTCTGAGACAGGAGCCCTGCCTGGCATTCCCAGCTCTTCCCAGCACCTGGTCAGGACAGAACACAGGCCACTCACCATGGAGTTTGGGCTCAGCGGTATTTTCCTTGTAGCAATTATAAGATGTAATTAATGGAGAATGAGAAACACTGAATTCGTGAATGATATGACTGAGAGGAATACTGAAAAGTTGGCAGGCTGCTGACTCGGGCATCTCTGTGTTTGTAGGTACTCAGTGTGAGGTGCAGATGATAGAGTCTGTGTGAGCCTTGTTGCAGCATGAGGGCGTCTCTGGATTCAATTTCAATTTGCGCTGGATGAACTGGGTCATCCAATTTCCAGGGAAAGGCCTGGAGTGGATCTCATGTATTAGTGGGGATGGAAGTGGCATGTAATATGCAAATTCTGTAAAGGCCAGTTCACCAGAGAAAATGGCCAGAACAAGATGCACCTGCAAATGAACATCCTGCGAGCCAAGCACATGGCCAATATAACTGTCATGAGACTCAATAAGGGGGAGTCAACATGAGCCCAGAAATAAACCTCCCTGGTTGCTGGGCTGCTGAGGGTGCTCCAAACACCAGGGGGCGCTCTGAGACACTTAGTACAGGCAGCAGCTCCAGGGGCAGGTGTGGGCCTGGTGGGGAAGGAAGGGGCTTCCTCTTGGGAGCAGGAGTTTCCTCTCCAAGCTCTCAGATGCATCTGGGGACAATTCTTCCTTCTTTGTGGCTCTGACTTTCCACATTCTCACTGCAAACAACATGGAAGAGGTGAGATTATCTGTCTGCAGGTGATATTCTACCCTGTGAGTAGGAACCTTCCTTTCACAAGGCTCCTGTGTGTCCATTTCCTTCCTTGACAATGAACCACCCTGAAGTCTCCCATCTTCCCTGTGGTGGAAACATTTCCCACAATGAGGGCCCAGCCCCATCCAGGCCCTTGTGTGCTCTACTCAGACTCACTGTCCCCAAACATGCATACAATGTGTTCATATTTGTCCTTCCTCCTGATAGGCACATCTTGTCCTGCATGGGATGTGATTCTCCCCTAGGATGTCCATGCTTCAGATCTCTGTCCTCCCTGCCCCACATTACCCTCTTGCTCCTCATTTACTGCGTGGAGGTGTAAATGCACCTTAACATAACCTTCTGTTACTGACTGACACAATTCTGTCTAAATATGACCTAGATCCTGAACTCCATGGGCCTGGGATCCTGCTCCCTCTTCCCCATACCTCAATTTGACAAGTCACAGAAGGGAGATTAAAAGAAGCATGTGAACTGTCACATGTCCCAACTCCATCCTCTAATCCCCCACCAAATGTGTCTGTCCGTTTCACTGTCCCCTGGTGTTTGAAATAGTTGGTATTTTTGCACTTATATTTAGTAGGACATACCTGTACTGAATGGAAAAATATGCAATTTTAAATGTTATTGTGTAATAAAATTGTTTTCCTTAATTTTACATTACATTGTAAAATAATATTTTAAAATATTTTTATTTTATCTTTTAAGAGTGTGGGAGAGAGAGTGAAAGAGAGGAGTCAAACATTGATTGGTTCCCTCTTACATGCTCCCAACTGGAACCTGGCTGCCAACCCAAGTTTCCAGATCCTAAAACAGCATTCTTTGTCCAGTGGTCTCTTCCACCTTCTCCATAACCTGGAACAGTTCATTTGACATTTGTGGTCACATCTCTTCCTTTTTGTCATGGAATATAATCAGCTTCTGCCTCGCTAAATGATGCACCCATTATATTAGGACCCACCCAGATTTTCTGGACCATATTTGGATTCCAAAATATAAAAATTAATCAAACATGACAATGTCCCTTTGCCTTATAGAATTCACAGGTACCAAGCATAGTTCAGATAACTGAAGCCCAGCTCACTGATCATTGGTTTATGATTCTCATTTTTTTCACTAGTGTTTCTATTCTATTTTCTTCTAAGCTTTCCATCACTTTTGGAAAGGAAACCCTTGTTAATGCCCTTTTCTGGTTGATGTAAACAGTTTCTCCTTCAGCCCCATACATCTCAAGCTTCTCCTTATCTCTGAGTCCCAGTGACAGAAAAAAAAGAAAAAAACATTTTCTTGACACTCAGTCTGCTTTGTCTTCTTGATGGCTGGGAAGTCAGAGACTCTCAGGACCAAGAGAACTACCATCACCATCACCAAGTACACTGAGTCCTGTCTTCCAAGGTCTGAGTCTGGGTCTTTCTCTAGGGGGTGCACTTGTCTCCAGGCCTTGAATGTCAGTAACACTAGATTCAGACATCTGTTTACACATAATTCAGAAAAGTGTCCTTACATACCCACAGGGCATGTTCACTTTGCCATAGATCAGGTTCAGGGGAGCAAGCAGTTGGGGAAAGTGAGAAGCACACAGACTCTGTTCCTGGGCTCACTCATAAACATGCATCAGGCCAGGCCTGGATTCTGTTTTAGTTATTGAAATGCTATTATGACTACCATACTCAGGACACTCACACCTCCACTGAGGCATGACCCTCTCTGCAGGTCTCCAACAGCAGAACTCCCTATATAGAAGGAGGACATGCAAATAGGGCCCCTTTGCTCATTAACAGCAGTCCAGCCCTGACTCTGCATTCTGGGAGAGAGCAGTCTGGGATTCCCAGGTGTTTCCAGTATCTGGTGGGGACAGAATACAGACCACTCACCATGGGGTTTGGGTTCATCTGGTTTTTCCTTTTCTTTTTTTTAAAATATTTTATTATTTTTCAGAGAGAGGGGAAGAGAGAGAGGCAGAGAGGGAGAGAAACATCAATATATGTTTGCCTTTTACCTGTCTCCAGCTATGGATCTGGCTGGAGACCTGGCTTGCAACCTGGTTATGTTGTCCTGGCTGGGAATCAAACCAGTGACCTTTGGGTTCGCAGGCCAGCACCTTATCCACTGTGCCACCAGCCAGGGCTTCATCTGGTTTTTCTTTGTTGCTATTGTAACATGTAATTCATATAGAAAGACAGACACTGCATATGTGATTTGATATGACAGAGAAACAGTGGATGAATGACAGCTTTCTGACATGGACGTCTTTGTGTTTACAGGTGTGCAGCTGGTGGAGTCTGGGGGAACTTTGGTGCATCCTGGAGGGTCTCTGAGACTCTCTTATGTGGCTTCTGGATTCACTTTCAGTAGCTATGGAATGCACTGGGCCTACCAGGCTCCAGGGAAAGGGCTGGAGTGCATCTCATACATTAGTAGTAGTAGTGGTTACATAATCTAAGCCAGCTGTGTAGGGCTGTTTCCCCATCTCCAGAGACAACACCAAAAACACGCTACACCTGCAAATGGACAGCCTGAGAGCCAAAGGCACAGCCTTGTATTACTGTGCCACAGACACAGTGAGGGGAAGTCAGCCTGAGTCCAGACAAAAATCTCCCTGCTGGAGGGGCTGCAAACACCAGGGGGCGCCTGGTCTCTGAACACAAGGACTACCCTAGGAGCAGGTGCAGTGGGAGGTGTGGGCTAGTTTTCTGGGTGGTTTCCTCTTCTTGTCACAGTTTCTCTCATAGAACTTCTCTGAATTATTGAACCCTCAATCACGCTGGAGTCTGAGTTAGAAAAGTGTGTTGTCAAGAAAGGTAAAATTCTCACATGGACAAAAACAAGAGACTCGGATACTGCAGTGTCCATTTCCAATGAATCATAAAGCTCTTTGCCACTTCAGCTGAACCCCGTAGATGCTCTGCTGGACCCAACAGTAAATTCCAGCCCCACACAGGTCAGTGTCTAAGCTGACCACCAGCAGGACACATACATGCTGGATGTCTAGCACTTACACCAATGAACCCATCACGAGAGAAGGAAGAGCCTTAATGGTAACAATCATTGACTCAGCATCATGCTCATAGCATCAAGTTTCAGTGCCACCACACAGAAACTGAGTGGCCCAGGGCAGTGCAGTGTGTATGCCAAGGATCATGACAAACACACACACACACACACACACACACACACACACACACGAAGGGGACATGGAGCATTTATCACTCACAAAGTTGAAATATCTGGAAGAGTCAGGAAAGACCCTTCAACCAGACACATTATTATAATAAATCGTAGTTAGGGGTCCCCAGTTACTGAGGTAAGAATCATGGCTTAATAATATGAAACTGAGATTGTCAATGGGATTCTCTCATAAGCCAGGATCTTCAGAATGTTCCAAATGAAAATACAACTTGTAAGCACATCCTAGAATTCAGCCATATCTAATGCCTGTCACAGTCTGCCCCACACTATAAAATTACCCTCCATGAATTTGGGTTAATTCCTTTTTCTTTGTGCATTTCCAGTTTCCATTTTACTTTTTCTTCCAAAATAATATCTAGCCTACAGCAGAGTGGTCAGGCATATGTACAGTTTGTGATGTGATGGCTTCATATTTCCAGTATCCACCTGGTGCCACACACACTGTAACAATATTATTGACTTCATTCCTTTGCTGGATTTTACATTTTTTGTTTACTCAGTTACTGCCAACTTTTATTTCTTAATCCTTTTACTTATTTTTTTTTCACCCATGCTCCCACCATTAAAAAGTTGGTGTGTTCTACATATTTCTCAGTCTGTTTTTCTACTTGTTTAATTGTTTCTTTATATTTCAAACCTAATTGTCATCATATGGTACTTGTGTTACTCTGTATGAATTTTTTTTTCTTTTTTCAAAAAAATTTTTTTTAAGATTTTTATTTCATTATTTCTAGAAAGAGGGGAAGGGAGAGAGGCAGAGAGGGAGATAGACATCAATGTATGGTTGCCTCCCACCTGCCTCCAGCCACAGACCTGACTGGAGACCTGGTTCGCAACCTGGTCATCTACCCCAGCTGGGGAATCGAACCCGTACTCTGTATGATTTATTTCATTCAACATAGTACCCTCTAGGTCCATACACATTGTTCCAGGTGGTAAAATATAATATTTTAGATTTTATTTCATTATTTTTAGATAGGCGGGAAGGAAGAGAGGCAGAGAGGGAGAGAAACATAAATGTATGGTTGTCTTTCACCTGCCTTCAGCTATGAACCTGGCTGGAGTTTTGGCTTGCAACCTGGTTATGTGCACTGGCTGGTTGGGTTTGCAGGCTGGCACCTTATCCACTGTGTCACCCACCAGGGCAAAATATCATTTTTTAAATAGGTTAGCAAAAATGATGTGTTAATTTTCAAATTGTCCCTTTTATATTACTGACTAGATTATATGAACTTATTGCTGAGGAAAGAGATGTGAGGCAACTTGAACTTGCTATACAAGGAGAAAAATCACAGCATAAAGAATAAAAACTCTGGAGATGTTGGTTCCAGCTTTGCTTCATTTCACTGTCATGTAATTGGGGGATCTCTTCCCAGTTCTGCTCACTGATCCATGTAGGGCAGATGAGGACCATCTTAGGTGGATTTGGTGACAGCATTCCTGAGGGCCAAGTGCAGACATGAAAATGGATGATAGAGGGAGGAGAGGAGCTTCTGAAATGTATTTCTTTTTAAACAGGTGTGAAACTGCCTCTAGCATTTCTGATTAGAACTATGTCACACAGATGCTGATGGTAAAAATATAGTTGAACTGCCATGACTGACCAGTTTTATACAAAGTTAGATCCACCTATCCCAGGAAAAGGAACTATATTTGTGTGATATATGCACTCTGTAATTGATGAATGATGGCTGTCTGTGCTTTGTGATCGGATTTCCTCATTCCCAGGTGGGAAGAAGCACTTTATGCAGATTGATTATTCCCCCTCATTATCAGCAGAGTCCTTAGGGATGGATGACTCCACACTGGAAAGCAAACACCTCCAGGCTCCTGTGAATGCACAATGTTCGTGACCAGGTCTGATGGTGTCCTGACAGTGGGTGTCACCTCCTAATGCCTTTCTATTTGGTTCTCCTACAGCTGCAGGAATCCAGAACAGCCAAAACTCTTCTAGTCCCCCATCTCCTGCAATTGCCTTTCATCACACCCAGGCCCAAAGCACCTCCCCATGCTGCTGGAAATTAAATAAGAAATACAAAGTATAAACTCAACCATGTTGCAGTGTATAGTAATGTGCTCTTTTTTAAGGTTTATTATCCAGTTGTGAGTACACAGCACATATTTATCCAATCATTCATTGATGGATGTTAGTTGTTTTTTAAATAAATTGACTACAGTGAATTACACTGCAATGAAGAAGTCAGTGTAAGCATTTCTTCCAAGTCATGGTTTTTTATTATTTGAATGAGCACCTGTAACTTTCATGACTAGACCACATGGAATTTCTTCTTCTTCTTTTTTTTTTTTTTAAGGCTAAACCCATGATGGTGTTTTACTTGCAAGAGGTTTTAATCAGGGTATGTTATAAATGAGGAAAACAAACCTCTGTATAGACCTGGGCTCAACTCCAAATACTACAGTGAAAGTGAGGATTTGCAACCAAAGAAAAGGCTGAGGAACAGGTGGATTAAAATTACTAAAAAGATACTTCAAGGGAATAGTGATTCTTGCTGAAGCAACTTGACAAGTTTCTTGCTAAAATCAGACCAACGTCACCAGATGTCATGATGGGGGCTTGGATTCTGTCTAACCAGAATTCGTACAGAAAGTGGGCAGTACAACAAGGTGCAACAAGGATGGACACTGAAGCCCAAAGCCAAATTGGTGAGAAGAGGGTTAGAGGAGTTTCATTGAGGTTTAGTCAAGCAGACAGTCATTGTCTGAACCACCTGAGTTAGTATATTTAGGTACTCTAAAAATATCTAACCAGGAGTTTATGGGCACAATGAGACATTCATTAAGTATTGACTGTTTTGTTTCTTTTTTCTTTGATGTTTTAATGTTTACTTCAAATTAAATGGATTCTGATTATAACTCATTACTGACAGGCAAACTGGAAGATGACAGGCAAACTGGAAGAAAGTCCCTATTATCTGTGTCAATGAATATGAAAAGTAATTTGTTATGGTAAGCTTATATGTTTTAAATATGGCCAATTAAAAACATTTATTTTGGCTATGTCTGATTGTAAAAGAAGCATTCCATATAAAATATTATGTATGTGTATAAAATGATAAAAGTACAGGAACATAAAACAGAAATGATAATTTCATTCTTATTACCTTCCCATCCAAAGTGGGTGAGGGCCCCTTTCCCCCACATGCTCACCAGCAATTGGTCTGTTTCACTTCCATTCTGTGTCCTTTTACAATAGTCATCCTGCCAGCGGGAGGTCATTTCCTACTGGGCCTTTTATTCTGAGTTTCTGATGACTAGAGCTTTGCTATAAGCCTGTTGAAAGTGCTGTACATCTCTAAGTCAGTGTTGCCATTTTCTTCATTTGCTTCTTTCTTTTAGTTTCCTTCACTTACCTGCACTTACATTTATGGTCCTGGAAGCTGCCTACCTCTATTAGCATCTAACAATTAATTAACCTGTTTTACTTTAAGTATGTTTTATTGATTATGTAATGAATTTTCTCTTAATTTTTCTCCTTTGCCCCATTGCCTGTTATCCCCTTTCCCCTCCAGCTATCCCTCCCCACCCCTTCACTTCATTCCAAGAGTCATGCATATAACTTCTTAGGCTAATCCATTTACTTTACTATTCTTAATGTTCCCCTATCTATTTTGTACCTACCATTTATGCTTCTTGATGCCTGAATCATTTCCCCTATTCTCCCCCTTCCACTTCCCATCTGATAATCCTTCATATGATCTCCATAGCTATGCTTCTCTTCCTTAGTCTGGTTTTTGAGATCCATTCATTGATAATTGTGACTTGTCATCATTTTATTGCTCATAGTTTTGATCTTTTTCTTAAGTGTGTCCCTTTAATATTTCATATAAGAATGGCTTGGTGATGATGAATCCCTTTAGCTTTATTTTGTCTGGGACATACTTTACCTGCATTTCCTGTCAAAATGAGAGCCTTGCTGGATAAAGGAATCTTGGTAGTAGGTCCATCTTTTCATCACTTTGTATATTTCCATCCAGTCCATTCTTGCCTGCAAAGTTTCTTTTGAGAAATCAGCTGCCAGTCTTATAGGAACTTCTCCGTAGGTAACTTTCTTCTCTTTCCTTGCTGCTTTTAAGATTCTTTCTTTATCCTTATCCTTTAGCTTTTTAATTATGATATGTTTTGATGTGGTCTTCTTTGGGTCTAGCTTGTTAGAAACTCTATGTGCTTCCTGGATTTGTATGTTTATTTTCTTCACCAAATAAGAGAAGTTTACCATTGTTTTTTTTTTTTTTTCAACTAAGTTTTCAATTTCTCATTCTTCCTCTTCTCCTTTTGAGACTTGTGATTCAAATTCAAGTTGTCCCAGAGGTTCTTAAGCCTGTCTTTCTTTTTTTTAAAGTCTTTTTTCTTTATTTTATATTGGTTAACTATTTATTCCTTATGTTCCAAATTGTTGATTTGAATCCTGGCTTCCTTCCCTTCCCTATTGGTTTAGTGTGGATTTTTCTTCATTTCACTTAATATAGCCTCAACCTTTTCTCTCATGCATTTGTGTATTTAATCACTTATGTAAGCATTGTGACCAACACTGTTTTGGCCTTTGCATCTGTTAGGTTAGCTATCTCCTTCCTCCTCAGTTAGTTCTCTCTCTTTAGCCTTGAGTTGTTCCCTCTTTTTTCCCATGCTTCTTTGTCTCCTCAACTTGACAGCCTCTTGTGAGTGCCTCTGTGTATTAGGCAACTATCATACCTGTTCCATTCATTAGTGTTGAGCAACTAGTTTCACAGCCTTGTGGCACTGTTCATGGAGGATGGGTCAGAAAGAGAACAATGACACTTGAACAGCACTGGCGCCTTTTCTAGTTATTTAACTTAGTGCCTATATGTGACTTGCCCCCCTCTAGATAGTTCTCTGATGATGGTTCTAGAGTGGGTGGGTTTGTGGAAGTTCTAGTGCTGTGGGGGGTCTTCTAAACAAAGAGACTCTCCTGAGCACTGGCAGTTTCTTCTGCTGCTCCAACCCCCTCTGGTTTATATAGATAGCAACAATGCAAATTTATTTTCCCAATGCTGGGATTGTGAGCTTTTGATCTGGTCTTGGACTAACATCTATTTGCTTGTGTCCCTCCTGGGTTTTATAATGTGTCACTGCTCATTTGGCCAACCACCTACAGCCACTGCCTGGCCACCACCACCACACCATGTCCTCTCTGGCTGGCTCACTGTACTCATCACTCCTGACTGACTGGATGAGCATTACCTCTTTATACGTATTTTTTTTTGGACTTCCATGATGTTTGATTTTCTGGTAGTTGTGGTTACATTTTACCTTGAGATAAATGTAATCCTTCTTATGGTTGTGCAAAGAGACAAAGTGTGTCTCCCTATGCCTCCATCTTGCAAGAAGTTTGCCTCTTGTTTTTTCATTTTTTGCATATTTATTGTGTATTCATGATACTAGTCCTCTACCAAATATGCATTTTGAATGGATATTCTCTGATTGTGTGGCCTGTCTTTAAACCTCCCATCAGGGTTGTTATTATTTCAGTTATAATGACATATGTCCTAGGCCCTAGTGCAGGTGACACCTATGACATGGGTGAGTTTGGCAAACTGCTGACCACAGGATACCTCTAACTAATCATATATATATATATGAATATATATATATATATATATATATATATATATATATATATATTCATAGCTGACTGGGTGGTTCAAATGGCTGAATAGTACATTGTTAGACAAGCCCATAAGTGGCTTCAGCAAATGACTGTTCACAAACAGGCCAGAGGGCTGGCCATTACCCAGTGTTCCCTGTGGCCACAGCCCAGATATAGAATCAATGCCTGTGATCCCAGCATTATAGAATAAACCTATAGGAGGATTGAGAGATTAATCCACATTTGGAACCACTTTTATTAGAACATTGATAAATAGAAAAAGCAATGAGCTAATGGTTGTATTTAACAAACTAAAGAATGTTAGGGAAAGTATGTTTCCAATGAGTATAATTCTTAATACACATTTTATAGGAAAATTTGTGTTTTGATAAATTTTCTCAGACTCTAACACCATCAGACATGTTGCTGGTTCTGTTAAGGATCTGCCACAAAAAAGGTAAATCTCAAGTGAACCAGAGCTGTTTCCATCTCTGCCATGAGTTTCATTCTATACAACCTCCTCAGATTTTCTGTCCTCAGTGGCCACTTTCAACTTTTGCAATAATGCCTTCTGCAAGCTTTTACAGAAAACTATGACCCATACCTTTATTATAAACTTTTCACAGTTTCTTCAATTTGACTATATTTAATGTTATATTTTCTAAGAAAATAACTATTGGTTGGTTTAAAAAGTTCATTCATTATTTAAGTAAAAATAAAACACATTTTCATTTTCACATAACTTTACTAAACAATTAATTAATTGTTTTATTCCAACACTTTCTGCCATCATTCAGGATAATTCATAATCCATTTTTCCAAAATATGTTTGTGCTAACAACTGTTCCAGCTGTCTTTTGCAGTCTTCTATGTACTTGAAATATTTTTTCTATTAATAAACTTTTGTGGAGACTAGAATAAATGGAAATATAAAACTGCAAGGCTTGGCAAATTGGCCAATGAATGAGAGCTTTCCAGGTAAGCTTTAACAATTTTTGCCTGGTCATCAAAGAAACAGGCATTATTGCATTATTCTGATGGAAGACAGCATGATTTCTGTTGACTAATTTAGTACACTTTTCATCAAGTGCTACTTCAATTGGTCTAATGTGGATCAGTACTTGTTGCAAGTAATGCATTTTCCAAAAAGGAGCTTAAAATAGTGGATTCCTTTCAATCTGGCCATATATACAACATCACCTTCTTTACATGAAGACTGGGCTTTAGTGTGGTTGGTGGTGGCTCGATTCATTTGCCCCACATTCTCATCCATTCTGCATTATTGTAAAGAATCCATCTTTCATTATTTATCACAATTTGTTTTTTTTAAATATTTTTTTAGTACATTTAAGTAGATAATCACATGCAGAAATATGGTCAAGTTTTTTCTCACTTATGTGGAATCACACAACAAAGTGATAAATATCACCAAGAAAATGCAAATAATTTTTAACCCTTAATTTGTATATTTTGATTATGTCAGCTGTCTTCCATCAGTTATAAAGTTAATTTTTCTCAATGAAAGTCTGTTTGATCACTATCAACTTCCATTGGTCTACCCAACTGTGGAAAATCATCCAGTGAGAGATCTCTAACATAAAATTTCAGAAATCATATTTGACACATTTGATTACTCACAAAACATTCTCCATATACTGCACAATTTTTTGTGTGCTTCAGTTGCACTTTTATTTTTCTTGAAATAATAAGATATCATATGTAATTGTAATTATCTTGCATCATCAATATTAAAATGGCTACATCAATTTTCACAAATTTTGATAAGATTTTTAAAAGTACAGTGATATGATAACTATCATAATGCAATCTAACAAAATTGTTTCAACTGAAGTCAAAGTCAATTAAACACAACTACAGCTATCCCATAGAAAAAAATAAACAAGCTTTTTTTTGGAACACTGATATAATTAAGTAATTATCATCTTAAGTAATTAACATGGTAAAATACAACTCAAATGCATTAATAGAAGAGAGAATCTGCTGCCTCAAGCAAAGGAAGTCTGCTGGGTCAAAGTTCAGGGGTTATCAGAGTTCAGGGTTCAAATTTGTTTTTCCTATTCTGCTCCAGTGTTTCCTGAGCTAACTCTGTTCATATAAAGGCTTCCCTGAGACTGGGCTGTGCAGGTTTCCTCTGGGCACCTGAGCTGACACAGAATAGGTACAATATGCACTTGCCACTGTGGCCACATCCACCTGTCATTGCAAGGTGAGTCCACACATTCAGGCCCAGTCCACCATGAAGAGGCATAAGTTGCTCCTTACCAGGATTGACCCTATTTACACATGGCTGTGATTTTGCTATGGGACAGTTTCTGTTACAAGAAGTTTCTAAGATGCTGGTGCCTGATTCCCTGATATGAGGTCTTCCAAGACCAGTAACCCTAGTCATCTCAGAAAGATGAGAGCTGCAAAATGGGAACAAACATGTGAGGCACAGTTGCCTTGAGTCATTAGATATTCTGGGAGTAGACAGGAGAGTAGAAACATAAAAGAGAGCTTAACAGGCTCTGAACTTGGTCCTTCATGTGTTTCAACCAGTTGACTCAAGACATTAACTTCAAGAAGTTATATAAATCTAAGTCCATGGTGTATACAGGATCTCCCCAGGATGCTCTCTGTGCCCCAATGCAGTGCACATTACACTGAACCAGCACATGGTTTGGAACAGGGTATTAAGCAGAAAAAATCTGCAAAGACAGTATGGAGGCCATTTACATGATGTTTATTTTATCTCTCTAGTAATAACCTGAAATGGATAAGAGGTTCTGGTTCTCAGAAAGAGATTTTTCAAAAAAAAAAAAAGGCACACTTAGGGATTAATTATATTCAGTCTGTGGTCACTGCCTTATCCATGGAAGCCCATACAGGTTTGGACCAGCTGTAGAAGAAAAAGCTTCTGTGTAGGTGGTGGCTTTTCACTCTATTCCACTTTGTGGACAAGCTTGAATCTTCCAGAAGGGACAGAGATGGGTTAGTCTGGCCAGGGCAGAGTCCATTCCTTTCTCTAATCACTTTCAACTTGGAGGAGAAAATTTGCATCATTTAAATGCTTGATGGAGGCCTACTGATCAA
>PVIW01011002.1:0-40356 GCA_004026585.1 Noctilio leporinus | reverse complement strand
AGAATGGCAATCATCAGCAAATCAACAAACAACAAGTGTTGGCGAGGATGCGGGGCAAAGGGAACCCTCATACACTGTTGGTGGGAATGCAGGCTGGTGTAGCCACTGTGGAAAACAGTATGGGGTTTCCTTAAAAAACTAAAAATGGAACTGCCTTTTGATCCAGCAATTCCACTACTTGGACTATACCCAAAGAATCTTGAGACACCGATTCATAAGAACCTATGCACACCTATGTTCATAGCGGCACTATTTCCAATAGCCAGGTGCTGGAAACAGCCTAAGTGCCCATCTGTGGATGATTGGATCAAAAAACTTTGGTACATTTACACAATGGAATACTACACAGAAAGAAAGAAGGAACTCCTACCCTTTGCAACAGCATGTATGGAACTGGAGAGTATTATGCTTAGTGAAATAAGCCAGTCAGTGAAAGACAAATAGCAGATGATCTCACCCATTACAGGACAATAATGAACAAAACTAACAACAAGCAAAACAGAACCAGATACACAAATACAATGAACAGACTTTCAGTGGTCAGAGGGGAGCGGGGATGAGGAGGTAAAGAAGGGGAGCAGTTTAATCAAGGAACTAGTATGGAAGAACCATAAACAGACAACAAGTGGGACTGACTTTGAAGGAGAGTGGGTGGGTGGGGAAGGGGACAGGGAAGGAAAAAGGGGATGGATGTAATGCAATAACAATAAAATTAAATTTAAAAAAGAAATTAAAAAATAAATACAGGAATCATTGCAGAAAGTAAGATTCTTTGGTTTCTATGAAACTTAAACACCACCACCAACACCACCAACAACAAAATTCAATTCCCCATCAGAACACTTTCCTGGGTTGTGGGCCAGGCCTCCACTTGGGGATGAGAAGTAACTAATCGTTGTTTCTCTCCTTTTCTGTCTCTCCCTTCCCCTCTCTAAAAATTCAAATCTTTTAAAAAATAAAATTCTACTTCATTAGTACATTAAAAGAGTAACTGAGAATAGCAGCCTATCACCTAAAATACTTTTTGAAATAGTAAACAGATGTGGGACCAGCCCATTCTGTATCTTCACCCCTCCTACCAAACTGGGTGGATGTGATTTCTTAAATTCTGTAGTAGTTGGGACTTCTATTCAGCTCAATTTCTGATGTTTGAGTGATTGTTGTTCTGCAGTTTAGTTGCAATTTTAATATGATTGTGTGAGTAATATGAGCTGGGTTTACCTATGCCTCCATCTTCACCAGAAGATACTTTTATTTTTTAGTAGGGAAAGCCAACAGGTTAAAACTAGGTTAACAGCCTCCAATTATACATAAAGATGGCACAGTTCATCTCTGTTCCCCTGGAAAATAACCTAAACAGTTTAAAATAATTTTTAACATTAAAAAGGCGTTAACCACAAGGAAAATAAATGGAAATGAAAGTGAGAACACTGGGTGAGAGAGTTCAACAAAATTTTAGA
This sequence comes from Noctilio leporinus, assembly GCA_004026585.1. NCBI lineage: Eukaryota > Metazoa > Chordata > Mammalia > Chiroptera > Noctilionidae > Noctilio > Noctilio leporinus. The sequence goes on along the minus strand of PVIW01011002.1, from coordinate 38,896 downwards.
AGACTAAAAGCAAATGGACTAGCAATCACCGATTGGGAGCCAAGTGAGCTAATAGCTGCCAACAAGAAGCAAACCCACCTCCTGAGACTGCCTCTCTGAAGACAATGATGAGCAGTACACTGTTCAGAAGACAGTTGTTCTTCACCCTGCTCTTTCCCAGCCAGGCTGGAGGCAGGTTTACTTTTTGGAAAAACTGAACTAGAGACTCTGGACTTAAGGACATAGGTACAGTAGAGGGAGGGACCAAAGCTGGAAACAGAAGGATTCAGTGAGGTTAAGAATCACTCCACCCCAAGCCCTTTTGCAGTTTCATCTATTTGGCTACCAGAATACTAGCAGTCAGGTTAATAGTCCTGGCAAGAGACTGGAGAAGTCATCTTTGTAGAAACTGAATGACTCAAGACACTAACATTTGAATAACTTTTCAATAAAGCCCAGTAAAATTCACAAATTTTCAATACCTCAATTTCAAATGTGAATGAGCAGACATGAGACCATGACCAAAGCAAGCAGACAGTGGAACTTGGAGGAAGAGTCCATAACAAAATAAAACATCATAAAAGGAGTCCCATTATAATACTTAGAGGAGTAAGAGATGACATACTGACTGCATCCATGAAAGATCAACAGGATGCTATTGAAAAAACACTGAGAAAGCAGAAAAGAGCTCTGGAAAACAAAACTCTGATGTTGGACATATATTCAAAAGACAGAAGGTGATAATGTTATGGAAACTATCAGAGTATAAACAAACAGAATGATAGAAAACAAAAGAAGAAGAAAATGAGAGGAGTAAAGCTAGAGGTCCTATCTCTAGATAAAAAAAGAGTCCTACACAAAAACACGCAGAATTTGGAGAAGACGACTGAAAGAAGAGCCAACAAACAACAAAAGATACACAGATATTTCCCAGAACTGAAGGGCAGAGGCCTCTAGACTGAAAGGGTCCACACCAAATAAGTATATACAATGATACACATAAACAATCAAAGATCCATACAAGGATACATCATTATGAATTATCAGAACAAAGATAGAGCATTCCAAACACAGGCTAGATGACCAATTAAGAAGGATCTTGTTACATGCAATAAATAACTAGATAGGTTATTTTACTATATAACATTTAAGAATCCCTCCAATATGGAAATTCGTTATGCGTGTTTAAGAAACAGGTTTTTCAACCATGTATTTTATTATTAAAAAAAAACCCACAAACAAGACATCCTGAAGATCCTAGTGCACAAAATATCATTAAATTACTTTAAGAGACTAAAAGTCAAGCAATTTCTTACTTACTGGCATTAGCAGCTTCTCTAATTTCTTTCAGTATTTCAGCTTCCATGGCAGGGTTGTTGCAGATATCAACCCAAGTTCCTTCCACTCCTTTCTGTTGTGCCAAAAGTGTCAACCTTTTTTGATTAGGAACGACAAAACTAATCACATAGGACTGGTCACTAAAATATTAGAAAAATAAAACAATATAGAAATTAAACACTGAGAACAAGTATTCATAAAGCTTACTATGAAGTAGTACAAGATAATTTCAAATAAATATTTTTGTTATAGTTCCATTAAAAATAAAGTCCATAGTACTGATATAAAGACAGATAATACCAACCAGTGAAACAGAATAGAGAGCCCAGAGATAACACCTTGTATATATTGTCAAATTATCTTCAACAACAGTGCCACAACCATACAATTGATAAAGGACAGTTCCAACAACAAATGGTATTGAGAGAACTAGATATCCACAAGGAAAGTAATAAAGTTGGACCTTTACCTTATACCACATAACAAAATTAATCAAAGACCTAAACATGGAAAAACTAAAATTATAAAATGCCCAAAAGAAAACATAAGGGAGTCAATTTATGACATTGGACTTGACCGTGCTTTCTTGGCTATGACACCAAAAGCATAAGCAATAGCAACAACAACAAAAAAAATCGAAAAATGAGAATACAACAAAATTCTTTTTTAATTCTGTATGTCAAATAACAGTTAACAGAGCGAAAAAGCAATCTATGGTGTTGGAGAAAATATTTATGAATCATGTTATCTGATAAGGGGTTAATATCTAGAATATATAAAAATGCCTACAAAATAACCCAATTATAAAGTAGATAAAGATCTGAAACCACAAAACTCTTAGATGAAAACATAGTGGTTAAGGTACTTGATATGGGTGCTGGAAATGATTTTTTTAAAATTTGATATGTAAAGCAAAGGCAAAAAAGCAAAAATAAGCAAGTGGGACTATTGTTAACTAAAAAGCAAAGGGAACCAACAAAACCAAAAGTCAACCCAACAGAATTGGAGAAAATATTTGAAAATCACCTATCTGAATAGGGGTTAATATCCAAAAAACATAAAGAAGTCATAAAACCCAACAGCAAAAACAAAACACAATCTGGTTTTAAAATGGGCAGAGGAACCCTGACTGATGTGGCTCAGTGAATTGAGCACTGGTCTACATACTATATGGTTGTCAGTTTGATTCCCAGTCAGGGCACATGCCTGGTTGTGGGCCAGGTCCTCTTTTTAGGGCATGTGAGAGGCAACCACACACTGATGTTCTCTCCCTCTCTTTCTCCCTTCCTTTTATAAAACTAAATATTTTTTTTAAGGCAAGAGAAAAATTGGGAAAAAATAAAAAAAGAGAGAGAGATAACAAGTGATGACTGGGGTTTGGAGAAAAAGAAACCCTGGTAGTGGTGGGAATGTAAACTGGTTTAACCACTGTGGAAAATAGAATAGAGGTTCCTCAAAAAATTTAAATATAGCCCTGGCTGGTGGTGCAGTGGATAGGCGCCAGCCTGAGAACCCACAGGTTGCTGGTTCAATTCCCAGCCAGGGCACATAACCAAGTCTCCAGCCAGGTGTGTAGCTGGAGGCAGGTGAAAGGTAACCATACATTGATCTCTCTCTCCATCTCTACCTTTCTCCCTAATCTTCTCTCTAAAACTAATAAATAAAATCTTAAAAAAAAAGAAATTAAGAGAAAAACTTTAATGTTCAACATCATTAATCATTAAGGTAGAGATATCCCTCACATCCATTATAAGTACGGTAAAAAAAAATAGATACAAGTGTTGATGAGGATATGGAGAAATGACAATCCTTATACATTGCTGGTGGAAATGTAAAAATGGCGCTGCTACTATGGAAAACAGTATGGAAGTGCCTCAAAAAAAAAAAATGGAAGTAGAACTACCATATGATCAGCAATCCCACATCTAGGCATACAAGGTCTTTCCAGAATGTATCTAGCGATGTAATATGAAAAAGAGACATTTATTGAAGAAGATAATAGATATAAGAAAATTGTACACAGTACAATGCTTCAGTCCCTATCAAAGTAGGCACCTTAAGACCTCACAGTTCTCCCAATTGTCATCAGCTGCTCCACTGTATATTCCTGAATCTCATCAATAGTCTGAAATCTGCTCCATTTCAAAGGTAATTTTAGTTTGGGGAAAAGCCAGAGGTCACTGGGTGTCAAATCTGGGCTACAGGGAGCCTGAGTCACCTGGGTGATTTGATGTTTCTCAAAAAAACTCTGCACCAGACAAGATGCATGAGTGGGAGTGTTGTGATAAAGCTGTCAATCACCAGCTGCCCATAGCTGTGGTTTTCTGAATCATCCCAATAGTTTCCATGCAAAATTTGATGCAGATTCATTCCCTACTTGCTTCGTCATTTCAAATGAGATGGCCACATAGTATACATGCTCACTCAACAGTGTCTATCACCCCCACAGACTAGTACAGTGAAGTCATCATTGTTCATGCATGCACATTCTAATCTACTGTCCTTTGGCTGCCAGGTTACATCTATGTCATGCCAACCATTTTCATTACATTAACAATGGTTGGACTTTTTCTGAATAAACTTTGTATATCTGAAAGAACTGAAAGCAAGATCTCAGAGAGATATTCGCATATCCATGCTCATATCAGTATATTCAAAACAGTCAAGCAGCGGAATCAGCCTAAGCTGTCCATTGATGGATAAGTGACTAAACAAAATTTGGTCTCTATATATACAATGTAATAAAATTGATCCTTAAAAGGGAAGGAAATTCTGACACATGCTACAATACAGATGAATCTTGAGGACATGCTAAGTGAAATAAGCTAGTCATAAAATTACAAATACTGTATGCTTCTATTTATATGCGGTATCTAGAATAGTCCAATTCACAGAAACAGAAAGTAGACTGGGCAGAAGCTGCCAGGAGAGGAAAATAGGAATTGTTTAATGAATACAGAACTTTAGTTTTTCCAAGATGAAAAGTTCTGTATATTAGTTGTATAACAGTATGAATACACTTAACATTATTGAACTGTATACTTAGTAATGGTTAAGATAGTAAGTTTTGTCTTATGGTAATTTTAAAAAGTACATTATCTGCCCTGGCTGGTATGAGTCATTGGACTGGCACCAGCCTGTGAACCCAAAGGTTGCTGGTTTGATTCCCCAGTCAGGGCACCTAACCAGGTTGCAGGCCAGGTCTCCAGCCAGGTCCTTAGCTGGAGGCAGGTGAAAGGCAACCATACATTGATGCTTCTCTCCCTTTCTTCCTCTCTCCCTGCCCTTCTCTCTGAAAATAATGAACAACAACTTTTTAAAAAGCTTTAAAAAATAAAAATATACATATCAATGGTGTTTTTTTTCAATGGTGTTTTTATTAAATTTTTAAAACTAATTTTTAGAAAGAGAGAGGAAGTGGAAGAAAGAAAAACACTGATTTGCTGTTCTATTTATTGATGCATTCATTGGTTCATTCCTGTATGTGCCCTGACTGTGGTTCAAGACTGCAACCTTGGCATAAAGGGATGACACTCTAACCAAGGGCCTAGAATTAATTTTTTAAAGGAAGTAACAAATCCCATAAATAAACCATATTAAACTACACAGTAGGGTAACTATACATTTGCAGATAACTTCCTTGAAAAAAAAAAAAAAAAAAAACCACAAAAATCAATGCTTACATGATGAGTTTAATATACATATAAAAAGAGTGGAATTATAGAATAACGTTGGGAGTCAAACTTATCAGTAAAAAGACCCATATCAATGTAATACAACAACAATAAAATTAAAAAAAAAAAAAAAAAAAAAAAAAGACCCATATCAACCCTGGCTGGTGGCACAGTGGATAAGGTGCCCGCCTACGAACCCAAAGGTTGCTGGTTTGTTTCCTAGCCAGGGCATATAACCAGGTTGCAAGTCAGGTGTTCAGCCAGACCCATAACTGGAGGCAGGTGAGAGGCAACCATACATTGATGTCTCTCTCTCCCTCTCTGCCTCCCTCCCTTCCTCTCTCTCTGGAAATAATAAAATCTTTAAAAAAAAAACAAACAAACTGTATCAAACTACAAAGAAAATCGTTTATTCTCTCAGGATTTTTTATTTAGAGAACTTGTATTAGCTGTGTTACTTTCTTGGGAAAATTATGCTAAGCCTCAGTTGTTGTGAAAGTTAAATGAAGTAAGTTTTGTGGCATAGCTATGAATTTAGCAAGACATAGAAGGGAGTCTAATAACAAGTTAAAATGTCTGGATTATCTCAAATAATTTTCAAGCTGCTGAATTCAGAAATGTGTAACATTTTATAACTGATGAAAATTTCATGTTTCCCTTATGATTATACATAATGAAAAAATTTCCAATTATCCTTTTACAGCAAGTATATAAACACAAATGTAACTTTTAAAATTACCTTTTGGCAAAAGCACAGATGTTGTCAATAAGTGGACAGTTCTTCAATGCAGCTTCCACTTTCCCAAGAGATACATATTCCCCTGCTTGTAACTTCACCAGATCTTTCTTCCGATCTATAAGTCATGAAGAATGTTATGTTATCCATTGTCCATTTTGTTAGTCTGTACAAGTCTGATTTTCTTTCAATCTCATTGCCTACATCTTTATTTACAAAAATACTTCTTCTGGAAATCTCAATCCTCCAGGATCATGAGCTGAGCCCACCCCTCCGGCCCCTCAAATGAAAGACCGATTAGGGCTGCAGAGTAAGGGTGGCTGGACTTAGAAGCCTGGCTAGTGGAATGAATGGGCTGAAGCCTAGCATTAGAGGAGTAAGATTAGCACCATGTTGCCTGGTTCGGGTGGATCAGCATGGTCTGTCCTCACAGCTCATTGACCATGGGAACCTGGGAGACACCAACAAATGAGCAATGTGCATGGCTGACTTCTGGCTCACAGAGAAACTTGATCCCAAAGCTGTTTCAAGCACGGGCCCCTCAGTATTAAGGTGAGAATGGGGGCTACAGATCCCAAATCAGAATAAGCAGAATTGGCCAAAATGGCAGTGATGGAGTAGGGAATTGTCTCCCACCCCTGCCCCTGCCTCACAGATGGCAACCTTACACTCCTAAACCATCTACTTCTGTGGCTGCGGCAGGACTAGGAAGCAAGGATCCACAGCTCCCACAATCCTCCAACACCAGGGATTTAACTGGAGCCAAAGGGTGTGTAGTCCTCATGAGTTCCTATTATCATAGCTGTTTAGATCTCTTAATCTCTAAGAACTGGAGCTAGAGCTGTAAAATGGACAGTCTTAATGGAGCCCAGAACGCACAGAGGAGCCAGATAAACTTCTCTTTGCACAACAGATAAAATTCCTTATACAAATATATGTAAACTGATTTTGTTTTCCTCCCCTTGAGATTTCTGAGTATGAGAACTACCCAAATGCTCATTCTCCATGGGATAATAAATTCAAGGCATGTTTCCAGCTCTTAAAAAAAAAAATACTTTTTCTAAAAATATTATACTTAACACTTGCCTATACACACCAGTTAAGAAAATGCCTAGTTAAAATGATTAAGTACTAGCTAAAATGTTACACACTATACTGAAAGCTTTAATATCTTATCATCTTAAACATTATAATGAAGTTCATCAAAGAAACAGAACTTTGAAACATTAGATTTGAATGGTAGCTCTGCCAATGACTAACCTATGTGGCCCTAGGCAGGTCAGTGGCCCTCTCCAAACCTGAATTTTTTCAGGGTTATGATGCCTACCTCATCCAGGTATGTAGTATAATGTCTGGCATAGAAAACATGGTCAATAAATGGTAACTCCCCATTTTTTGTACATGACATTATCTTGTTAAAATGACAGTGCTCTAAGAATGTGAAGGCACAGGACAGCGCACATAAGGTTGCCTTATGACCTTCACGTGTGTACTGGCTTGCCCATCCACAGCCTGGGAACCCACTCTACATGCCAACAGAAACAATATTTGATTCCAGTGCAATTAAGAGTAAAGAAAGAGGGTGGGAAGGGGAGCAGTTTAGACAAGAACCTAGTATAAAGGAACCATGGACATGGACAACAGGTGGGATTGACTTTGGGGGGAATGGGACAGAGGGGAGCAAAAAAGGGGATGGATGTAATACAACAACAATAAAATTAAAAAAAAAGAAAGAAAGAAAGAAAGAGGGTGGGATTTTTGGTTGTAGATTGAACCATGTTTCCTGGAAATTTCCCCAGATCAAACTTCCAGATTAAAAACATCAAATTTCCCCAGAAATGTTAACTATATTCAGGTCAGATATGGCTCCAGAGACAGGTTTAAATGGATCATTACAACTGTGACTGAGGACATTTTATGGCTTTAAAAGGACCTGCCAAAAACTCTACAGAGTTGTCCCTACCAACAAATCACCTTCTTATTTTAATTTTGGCCTGATTAAAGTGAATAACATTAAGGGCCATTTATAGTGGCTTTTTGAAGTTACAAGTCTATTTCAGTAGGTTCAAGAGAGGACAGTGCCAAACCAGTTGACATTCTCATAATAATAGATTAATGCTGAGGATTAATACTATAATTTTTTAAGGTTCAGGGCTAGTGGGAGCCATATAAATGGCCACTAGGGAAAATGTGTCCACATTACCTCTTGGATAGGGAGGTAGATGGTAAGGACTAGAATAAGGAATGTTATTGTAAATGGTTATACAGAACCACATGCAGTTGACAAAAAAAAAAAAAAAAAAAAAAAAAAAAAACCCACCCTCCTCTGAGCAATTTTTGTTTTCTCATCACCCATCTGCTATTTTCCTGCCCATCCTCCCCATGCCCAATGCTGATGCTGCTACCACCACATACTTAGATGTAGGCACTGTCCTGCTCTAAACATTTCACATGTGTCAACTCATTTAATCCTAACAAAAGCTACACCAGTTCAGTATTTCTGCTGCTATTTTACAAATGGAGAAGTAGAGACATTAAGTTAATTAATTTACCCAAAGTTTAAACCAATGGAACCATCAACCCTAGTAATGACTTAAGCAATATTACCTTTCATATATGTTGAAGTTGCAAAAACTAAAGAAGACCCCCCAAAAAGGAAATGCACTGACCGATAATCTGTAAACATCCATCAGGATGGAATTCTCCAATGTCACCAGTACAAAACCACCTTTGACCATTTTCATCCACAGAATAATCCTCTGCTGTTTTCTCTTCATTTTTAAAATATCCCATAGAGATATTCTGTCCACCAATCACAATTTCTCCTCTGGGGTTTGGCTTGTCATGAATAGTATAACCACCTGGAAGTCATTAAAGCAAATTAATGGGGCAGGTTAAATGAGATGATAGTTGTATTAGTTCTTAAAGCTCTTTTGCAAATTCTTTGCTGCTGGCCAAATTGAACATCATTTTATAGAAGAATATTAGTTTGCATCTTCTAAGACTTATATAACAATAGTGAGCAACTATGATTTCAAGAGTACCAGGCTCAATTATAATCACCAACCACTATCCACCCCAAACCTTCTGATGACCATAAAATCTTACACTTAGAACATTATTAAAGCTTAGGGTTCATAGAGCTCTGTTAAGGTAAATTGTTCCCAAGAAGAGTTAACACTGGAAGTAAATTAATAATAGTTGATAGCAATGCATTTCATATTTTTCTAAGGTTTTAATCAAAGGGAACAGGTAGTAGGTGCCTGCGCCAAAGGCAACACCATTAACTAAGAATGGAAGGCTACAGGAACCAGGAGGAAAATTTTATTTTCTTCATTTTGCCTTTGGCCAGGCATGATATTAAAATGAAAACATTAAATTAACTGACAGTAACTATTAAAATATTTAATCACTATTCATTATGTATTTATTACTGAATAAGGCTTACTTTTAAAAATATACAAAAATCTGGGCCCTGGCTGGTGACATAATTGAATAGATAAGGTGCCAGCCTGCAAACCCAAAGGTCGCTGGTTCAATTCCCAACCAGGGCGCATAACCAGGTTGCAAGCCAGGTCTCCAGCCAGGTCCATAGCTGGAGGCAGGTGAAAGACATCGATGTCTCTCTCCCTCTCTGCCTCTCTCCCTACCCCTCTCTCTAAAAATAATAAATAAAATCTTTAAAAAAATACAAAAGTCTAAATTTATAAACTTACATGTTAATTAGATTTTACATCACAAAAGGATTAAAGTATTTCCTTCATCTCTTAGATGCTCTTTAAATTGAAAACTTCAATATTTCAAGACAATGAAATCAATTGTACGTAAAACATTAAGATCATGCCTATTACAAAAGCAAAGGCTCCTTCATAAAAAGAAAACTCCAAATATATACAAATTAAAATATGAACCCACTCCCCAAAACTGACATTGAAACAATACCAGGAAATCAGAAAATAAACCATAAAAGGCAAAATTCGCCTTACCACGTTTTACTATATACCTTGTTTCTCTGATTACACCACCTAACAAATAACCCAGCTCATAAAACAGTTCTGAAGCCGTTGCCTAATTCATAAAGATACATATTGTAGGTTTACAACTCTGAGTACATGGAACAGTTTATTCTTGTGTTACTTATTATTTATTTGCATAACTGTAAACTCACTTTTGCCCACTCCTATACTATCTGTATTTTATTCAGATTTTCATTCAAAAATTAAGATGGCCATTATCATGGGAAAAGAGACTTATTTCCAGCATGGAAAGCTCTTGGGAATGAAAATGGCTATTCGATGTGGTATTTTTTTTAATGGTTATTTGCTCATATAAAGCACTAACAGTAACTCATATTAAGAACATCACATAGGAGAAACACTGTTAGTAACTTTACCTTTATGCCAGATAAAGCCTATTCATTTTCTTGGGTTTGATCAACCTAAGGGATGTCCTATAAAGTAACTTAAATTAGGCCATGGCTGGTGGCTCAGTGGATGGGTGCCAGCCTGTGAACCCAAAGGTCACTGGTTTGATTCCCAGCCAGGGCACATAACCAGGTTGCAAACCAGGTCTCCAGTCAGGTCTGCTGCTGGAGGCAGGTAAAAGGCAACCATAAATTGAAGTTTCTTTCCCTCTCTGCCTCTCTCTCTGGAAATACTAAATAAAATCTAAAAAAAAAAAAAAAAAAAAAAAAAAAGATTAAAAAATTAAATAAATGAAGTAACTTTAATTCTCAGTTTGTGGCTCCATCCCAAACTGTACATTCTTTTTCAAAAATCTTAAGACTTCAATTATTCTTTCTTTACCTGGTAGTGGTTAATTATTTGTTAATTTTGCAGTTAAATGTATATGTTTAGTATTTTTTTCACAATTTCATCATATGAAGACACAATATAGTCTCCTTTTGTCTTCAACTGATTTGTAATAAGGATTATCACCAATATCTGTAAAATCAAGTTTCCTCTAACCTCTAAGTGGCTTGCATTTACAATTACATATAAAAATTCAACTATACAGCCTTGGCTGGTATGGCTCAGTAGATTGAGCACTGGCCTGTGAACAAAAGAGCCACCTTTATGATTCCCGGTTAGGGCACATGCCTGGTTTGTGGGTCAGGTCCCATTTGGGGGTATGCAAGAAGCAAGTACACACTGGTGTGTCTCTTCCTCTCTTTCTCCCTCCCTTCCCCTCTCTCTGAAAATAAATAAAATATTTAAAAAGAAGTCAGGGGAACAGAGGGGAGCAAAAAGGGGATGGATATAATACAACAACAATAAAATTTAAATATATACACACACACACACACACACACACACATATGAAATAAAGAAATCAACTACACAAACAGCTAGACGGCTGAGTCTCAACTGTAAAAATGTTTCCTGGGGTCAAGGGCTATGAAGTTGTGTGTGTGTGTGTTTGTGTATGTGTTTGTGTATGTGTATGTGCGATTAGTCACTCAATCCCATAAAAATAATGATACATCCTTCCCCTAGGCCAGGACTGCCTCACAGAGAAACTTCCCCCTTTGTCATCAAGTATTCCCAAAATCAGAATCATCATGCCTAGATTTGAGAGATTTTCTTTTCCTCTTGGCAACATAGAGATGCTACTGAGGAAAGAGAAAGCACCATGAACAAGCAGTAGCAGACAACCTAACTAACACTGGAAAGAAATAGAAGTCATGAGGCTTATAGTGGTTTTCAGCATAACTAGAATCACAAGCATTTGTCATAAAATTCTCACCTTCCTGCCAGTCTTTTAGTTTAATTTCACAGCAAATGAGAGGGGCTCCAACTCTGCCAGTAGTATAGTCAGTAACTACCAGGAGAAAAAGCAACAAAGATATTAGTATACCACATTCCAGACTTGCACCAATGTGATAACAGGAATACTGGAGCTAGAGACAGATTCTGAAAAATGACAATAGAACATATTGAGAGAGTACCCAGTGTGATCATTTTCCTGTATGTCAACTTCATTTCAATTGCGCAATCTATTCCAATGTTGTTATATCATTTTTGCTTCTCATGGCTGTATTTCAGATAATTAAGTATAAAATTCTGTTAAAGAAGTAAAGCTGGCTCCACTACTATCTACGTGAATTCTGGTTAAGACCGATTTTGATTAGAATTTGCTGATGGGCTATGTAACTTAGGCAAGTTATATAATCTCCCTAAGCCCTCATTTCCTCATCTATTAAATTGGGATAGCCTGGCTGGTGGCTCAGTGGATAGGCACCAGCCTGCAAACCCAAAAGTCACTGGTTCAATTCCCAGTCAGGGCACATAACCAGGTTGCAAGTCAGGTCTCCGGCCAGGTCCGTAGCTGGACGCAGGTGAAAGACAACCATATAGTGACGTTTCTCTCTCTTTCTTCCTCCCTCCCTACCCTTCTCTCTAAAAATAATAAAATCTTTAAAAATAATAATTGGGATAGTAACAGAACCTATTTCATATAGATATATGTTGTGACAATTAAATGAAATAATATGTAGACAGATATGTAGGCAGTGCTTAACACTTCTTGGCAAAAAAATCTAGTTCCATCAGTGTTAGCTATTATCAAAAATATTGGTGTTATTTTCTATAATTTGTGATAATTACTAGCTATATGAAGTAGTATTGACAGCCTACTATATAACTAGCATTATATTAAATAATTATGAGGACAATGTAAGGATAAGAAGACCCTGCCCTCAATAAGCTTACAAATAAACTATTTGGAAAGAAATACATATAAAACTATTTTGAGCACATTTAAGTACTAAAGAGCATGGCACTAGTGGCAATCACAATAGTACCCTAGAGACTAAAAAGATCCATATAAGATAAAACAGTTGGGTAAGACTTCATTGAAAGTTGCACATTGGAAGACGGCTGTGACCAGTTAAGAAAAAGGGCACTCCAAGAAAATGGAACAGAAAATACAGAGAGGTGGGAACAAGAGTGTCTGTAGGAGAAATGGTGAGAAGACTAGCACATCTAGAGAGAATGTATACAAATGGGGGAAAATGGAAAATAATAATGGCTAGGTACAAAGGTGTCAGGTTAAAAATGTCTTGAAAGCTAGGCTCACCAGGTGTAAAACATTGCTCGAGGTGGATGTGTCTGACAGAAATATACAGGAATATCAGAATTTATACATTAGAGGCAGACACGGATGCTGAAAGGCAGCCATCAAAAGGCTGTTACCTCAAAATACTATGAAGCAATAAAAGGCTGGAGGCCAATGGTGGCATGTAGGGGAGGGAGTGATCCAATGAAGAAATGGGAAGAGCTGATAAAACTTAAACATATTAAAAATAATCAGAGGACTTCAAAGCTAATATCCTGAATGGCTTAAAGTATGGTAACACTACTGTCATAAACAATTCAGTAATGGAGAGAGAGTTTAGGATAATGATAGTTGGACACAATGAATTTAAAGTGAAAGTGGGATAAGCCACAAAAATTACTATATCCATTGTTTCAAAACCTGGGGTGATTTTGCCCCTTAGCGTTTATTTGGCAATATCTGGACATATTTCACTGTCACAACTTGGGGGAGTAGGTTACTACTATTACCTACCCATTAAATATCCAATTCACAGGAGAACCCCCAACAATAAAGAATTATCTGGTTTAAAATTTCAACAGTGCCCAAGTTGAGAAACCTGCTATATGGGCTGTTGAAAATAACACAAGAGCCCTGGTGGCACAGTGGATAAGGTGCTGGCCTACGAACCCAAAGGTCGCTGGTTGGATTCCCCAGCCAGGGCACACAGCCAGGTTGCAAGCCAGGTCTGTAGCAAGAGGCAGGTGAAAGGCAACCATACATTGATGTTTTTCTCTCCCTCTCTGCCTCTCTCCCTGGAAATAAATAAAATCTTTAAAAAAATAAAAATAACAGAAGAGAAAACAAGAAGTCAGGGCAGGAGTATAGATTCAAAGGGGAGCCAAAAAAGGGATACTTTATTCCAAGAGTGCAGTTCTCCAAAGCAGAGATCATTTAGGGAGATAAGACCAGGATGACAGAATTTTGAGGACTGACAACGGGGCACAAATGCAGGGCTGACCAAAAGTAGATTTACATTTTTTTTAATGGAAAATAATATAATAATTAATAATACAAGAACAAACTCACAACTGTAAACCTACTTTTGCCCACCCCTCTTATTTATAAGGCTTAAAAATAAGGGTGCAGCCCTGGCTGGTAGCACAGTGGTTAAGGTGCCAGCCTGCGAACCCAAAGGTCGCAGGTTCGATTCCCCAGCCAGGGCACATAACCAGGTTGCAAACCAGGTCTCCAGTCAGGTCTGTGGCTGGAGGCAGGTTAAATGCAACCATACATTGATGTCTCTCTCCCTCTCTGCCTCTCTCCCTTCCCCTCTTTCTAAAAAATAATGAAATAAAATCTTAAAAAAAAAAAATAAGGGTGCATATGCATATGATACTGAACTAAAAATTTTAAAAATTAAAACTATGGAAGGTTGCATTGACTCCTGATAATACTTAAGAGGTATGACATGACCATGGTTCCTAAGATAATGCAGATGGGCTTTGTGGGTAGTGACTGACAGAGAACTGCCACATTAAAAATGCTTACCTTCAGTAACTGTCCCAGCACCACATGATTCTGTCAATCCATAACCCTGACCAACCGGGCAACAGAAGCAGACATTCATGAATCGATGTGTCTGAGGTGACAACGGTGCTCCACCAGACAGCATCATACGAACATTCCCTCCTAGCAGAGCCTTCACCTTTTTAAATAGTATCCTTAATAAAAAGAGGGACCAATTATTATAGCACATGTATATGTTATATTCTTCAAAACATACTCAGGGAAAGATTTCTCAACTTTGGTTAAGATATCTAAATTTCAAAACCATGGTGATAATGAGAGGTTAACAAAGCAAGAAGTAATAACACTTTGAAAAAAATGTCACATACTCTTAAACATACCAAAAAAAGTACAGTGTTAGTGAACTGCTTTGATACAAAGAAATTAAAAGAAAATGATGTCAAAGAAAAAATATTTTGAACATAAAGAGATGGAAACAGCCTAAGTGCCTATCAGTGGATGACTGGATCAAAAAACTTTGATACATTTACACAATGAAATACTACACAGCAAGAACATGGATGGAACTAGAAAGTATTATGCTTAATGAAATAAACCAGTTAGTGAAAGACAAATACCATATGATCTCACCCATTACAGGACAATAATGAACAAAACAAACAAGCAAAACAGAATCAGATACATGAATACAATGAATATACCTTCAGTGGGCAGAGGGGAGAGGGAAGAGGGGAGGTGGGAGGAGGGAGGAGGAGGCAAAGAAGGGGAGCAGTTTAGTCAAACTAGCATGGAAGAACCATGGACATGGACAAGTGGGATTGACTTTGGAGGGGGAGTGGGTGAGTGGGGAAGGGGACAGAGAGGAGGGAAAAGGGGATAGATGTAATATATCAACTATAAAATTAAATTTAAAAAAAAAGAAAAATATTTTAAGTTATCTTTGGCACATTTAGTCATCTATCTTTTATCCCTTCCAATGAAAAATGCTTCACCATCTCCAAGCCACAGCACTGTAATTAAAATAACTTTTATTCATATACTTACCATGCTATTTTTATGAAAACAATAAATCAGAAACCTATGTGCAGAATAAATCTTGAAAATAACTTTTTAAAAGTTAAAATGTCACTTTTTAAAATCCAAATGTCTTATTTGAAAGTCTGTCCTAGATTTTCCTCATGAAACCAAATTTTATCATTACACCTTAAATATTTACCCAATTATTAAAATTTGTTAAGTTGCCAAGATCAGAGTTCTGTGTCCTCTGCTTGCTGTATCAGCAATGAGCCTTAAGATTAAAGAAAAATTCAACCTTATGATCATAGTGGTATGCTCAAATTAAGTTAAGTTGCCATTCATTTATTTATATTCCAGATGTAAAAAACACAAAAAGAGCTAAAGACTCAAAATACAGTCTATAGAATGTACTTACAGATTGCAAAGTGGTGCATCGTATCCCTTTTTGATCTGTTCCAATTTGTAGTCATACCCTATCTTGAACAGAGTTTTCTGAATATAATTCATCTCTTGGACTTTGCTCATAACATTCTTATAAATTCGATCCATGATTTCCTATAAGGTAAGCAAAATATCCAATAATCAGAAAAAAAACTACACCAATACTGAGATAGTCTTTAGTTGAAGATACTTTATTTATAAAATCTTATGTAAATGTCTTTAGTATAATAAATATATTCACTTCATTATATAATTAATTTAACTGATTGTTTACTATTTAAAAAAACTAAGGACAAAAAAAAAAAAAACTAAGGACAAGTATAGGGGTCTCTTTAATTCTATACAATGAATTTATCTAAAATTTAAAAAATGGTAACTAGATTTAAAATATTCACCTCACATAAAGGTAATTTTTTTAAAAAATGTGTTCTTTCAAATATAAACACTTATTTTCAAATGCCAGAATATCCAACTATGTTGACTCTAGTGCTGATGTTTTTCTCTTTACTACCTTATGACTCTTACAGCATGACAGGCAGCTTTGTAGTTTCTGAAAATTCTTACATCACTATAAATTAGGCATTTCTATTCCACTTTAATAGAAGCTTGAATAACAAAAAAAAAGAACAGATCTTTTGGTCACAGCCCCTTGGAAAATTAGAAGTAGGACTAGGTTTATGACATACTGCCTACCATGCTAATACATACAAAATAAAACACAAAACAAAAATCCCAGACTATCACTAAATGATGTTTTATTGAAATTACTTTGCACAGACTAACAAAAGTATTGTATAAAGCACACCTACTTATAAATGCCTACTTTCAAATATTTGAAGTAGCAATTAGTGTAAACTCAGTTGTGCTACAATGAGTAACTTTATGAGTGGTTCTTAATAAAAGGAGGGACAAAGATGAAAAGCTGTTCACAAATGAGGATAGCAGAACCATCCCTTGGCATTATGCTGAGTGAAATAAGTCAGAGGAGGTAGACGAATATTGCATGATCTCACTTATATGTGGTATCTAAAAGAGCCAAACTTAGAGCAACAGGGAATATATTGGTAAATGCCAGGGGCTGGAGGTTGCAGTAAGTAGGGAGATGCTGATTCAATGATACAAAGCTTCTAGTTAGAAGATAAGTAACGTCTGGGGGTGTAATATACAGCAGTTGACTATAGTTAAAAAGACTAATGCATACCTGACAGTCACCCGAGAGTAAATCTTAAAATATTCTCACAACACATACAACACACACACACACAAATGATTAACTATGTATGGTGATCAATATGTTAATCTTATTGTGGTAACTACTTTACAATATATACATGTACCAAATCATCATGTTTTGCATGTTAAAACTCACACAAGGTTATATGCTGATTATTACCTCAATGAAACTGAAGGCCACTGTGGCATTCAAGCAAGGTGCAATGTTCCTTTCTCTGCTTCCACAAAAGGAATCATTATTATATACCTAAAATATCTGTCTAGATCTGTGACTGAGAAATTGCAAAAGTTCCCTAAAAGGGCTTTAGCATCCTATAATTATTCCTCTTAAGAAAATGTATGGGATGTAGCAGTTAAAAACGTGGGAGGAGAGAGATGTGTGAAAACCACTTCTACTGCTCCTTTCAACACTAGATAATAATGCAGGCACAGAAAGACATCAATGAGTAAGGAGAACACAACTGCAACATATCGGCAGGATTTATTGTTAACACAGCAAGTCACCATTTACCTCAACCTGATTACATAATGTTCAACTGAGTCACTGCTTATAAAAAGTAGTGATTTATTCTGAATTCTCACAATGTGAATATTATAATACTAAATGAATCTTTTATTCTGACCCAGGAAAAGAACAAACTCAGAAAGTAGAACCTACCAAAAATAATTTTCCATATAAATATTTTTTAAAGCCTATTATTTATTAGAAGAGTGTGAGGAGCTATGGGAAACAACAGGTTTGGTGAAGCATCAGTGGACTAGCAACATGGGAGATCATTTACTATCCTTGGGCCTAAAGATGTACAAGGAGGGAAGTGTTACTGAAACCTGGAGGAGGACTGTAGCCATGGGAAAGACCTGATTACAGGCAATGGGCCAGAGGCTATAACCAATTGGGTGTCTTACAATCCCCCAAAGTTGCATCCCAGTAGGGAAAAAGCAAAGATCTGTCTTTCACTCCTCCTACCTTCTGATCTCTCATGAGTGCCAACAGTTGGCTGAACTCAACCAGAAATGAGAAGGCAGGCAAGCCCTGATAATTCATTCAAAGAAGTTAGCCTCCCAAGACACAAAGTAAAGAATAGACAATGGGCAACTGGAAAATGCACAGCATATGAGGTAACTCCTGTTTATCCTACAAGCCTAAATTCAGACATTACTTCCTAGATTTCTCAGCCATTCCCACTACCTATGTTCTGTGATAGGGTTTACTAGAGACTCCTGTACTTGGAATAATAAAGCTAACCTAATATGTCTCAAAACAAAACAAAAACAATCTTTAATGGACAGCCTTAGTGGTTAAGGTGGCTCTGGAATCAGACTGGTAGAGTTCAAACTTTGTGCAACCTATGGGCTGTATTAGGCAAGTATTTTTTCTTTATAAAATGTGGATAACACCACCCACTTAGCAAAGTCCTAGGGAGCAGTGAGAAAAGTTACCTAAATAAGCACTTAGCACAGTGCCTGGAACACAGTAAATACTACCCCTTACCTATTATCAGCAACATGTTAGTTTGTAAGCTTGCTGAATTCTACAGCACCGCTAAATGAAAAGGGAAACACTACTCTGACTATTCAAATTCTTTGGTTATTTGGCAATTTTGTAAGTAGAAGCTAAAAAACTCAAAATATCTTCCATCTCTAATTCTTAGAAAAACTTAAACCGAATACTTTATTATCTAATTTCAGACTTTCCATGTAAAAAAAAAATTCTGTGAATGATACTGGGATAAGATTTAAAGTCTGGTCATAAGTAATATCGATACCCAGTCCCACTGCAGTTTCCAAAGCCTAAAAGCAGCAAAATGTGTTTGATTACACAAGTTTGAAACATTGCATTAAATATTTCAGAATTTGGCCCTGGCTGGTGACTCAGTGGATGAGGTGCCGGCCTGCGAACCCAAAGGTCGCTGGTTCAATTCCCAGCCAGAGCACATTACCAGGTTGCAAGCCAGGTCTCCAGCCAGGTCCTTAGCTGGAGGCAGGTGAAAGACAACCAACCATACATTGGGGAAAAAAATAAGACTATAAAATGTAACACCTTATTTTTATTAAAAAAGGTGGTATTTCACATAAGGACTCTGAATAAGAATAATATGCTTTTTTCTTTGTGAGCTCTCAAATGATAGCTTTCTAAGTCAACATAAGGGTCCAGGGGCTGAGGCTTGAGAGTTAACCTCTGTAACTAACCAGCTCCATAACCTTGGATATGCTGCCTCTATCCTCCAGCATGGCCTAGGTGTCCTCATTTTTTAAATTAAGTGACTATACAAAATAATTTTTACAGTATATTCCATCTTTATTTTATTTTATTTTTTAATTTTATTGTTGTTGTATTACATCCATCCCCTTTTTGCTCCCCTCTATCCCCCCACCCACCCCATCTTTATTTTTTTTTAAGATTTAAAAAAATTTTTATTTTTAGAGAGAGGGTAAGGGAGAGAGGCAGAGAGGGAGAGAGAAACATCAATATATGGTTGCCTTTCACCTGCCTCCAGCCACGGACCTGAGTATATTCCATCCTTTTTTTTTTTTAATATTTTATTTTATTACTTTTTAGAAAGAGGGGAAGGGAGAAAGGCAGAGAGGGAGAAAGACATCAATTTATGGTTGTGTTTCACCTGCCTCCAGCCACAGACCTGACTGGAGACCTGGTTTGCAACCTGGTTATGTGCCCTGGCTGGGGAATTGAACCTGTGACCTTTGCGTTCGTAGGCCGGTGCCTTAACCACTGTGCTACCAGCCAGGGCTCCATCTTTAAAGTATTATGATCAATTCTCTGGGTAATTTTAACTTAGCCATTTTCATCACCTAATTTTCAAGAATCAGCAAACACCAGCTATACAGTTCAGAAGTTTGCCAATTCATCTTTCCCAATATTTACCTAAGATTTTAAAGAAGATTTTACTTATTATTTTTAGAGGGAGGGGAAGGAAGAGAGGTAGAGAGGGAGAGAGACATCAATGCATGGTTGCCTTTCACCTGCCTCCGGCCACGGACCTGGCTGGAGACCTGGCTTGCAACCTGGTTATGTGCCCTGGCAGGGGAATGGAACCAGCAACCTTTGGGTTCACAGGCTGGCGCCTTATTCACTGTGCCACCAGCCAGGGTTCTACTTACCTAAGATTTTAAGGAACACAGTTGCCATAATAGCCACAAAGAAAAGTTATCTTAATATATATACAAATGCCTAAGAATATTACTTTTTAAAAAGTCCAAGTGCAAGCAATAAATGATATTTATGTGAGTACTCTGCACTTACCGGAACAGCTGCCATGAGCGTAGGTTTCAGTACAGTACAGTCTCCTTTACTTCCTTTTTTAATTTTGCTGGACTACATTAAAGACAAAATAAATATCATTAGGACAAACAACCTTAGCAAAAAATGTTATAATTCAAGTGCTAACAACAAAGGCAGAAATGTACACATGGAATTTGATCTTCTTCTACTCTGAGTCATTGGTTAAAATTATCATAACCTTTAAGTCTGAAGTGTAAGTGATTTAGTGTTTCATCCTGTAGATTATTTCTTCTAACACATTTCAGCTTTCCTTAGAGGATAAATTAAGATGCAGAACAAAGGAGGAAGGGATATTTTGGTATATCAAGCTTTCTTATTAATAACATTACCATCAAACATAGCATGGACTATCCATTTTCAACAAAACAAAACCCCTCAACTAAGGTAGATCAAACATTAAAACCAAGTTGAAGATAATCTTCTTTGATCAGCTAAAAGGTAAAACCACTATCTCACAGTTACCACCATAAACATCAATTAACATACAGAAATACTAACTTGATAACAGTTTGGTTGACAGAATACTGAAGACACTGCCAGTGACCACATGGTGAGAAGCACGTACATTTGTAAATGAGTGTATGTCTTTCTTTCCGATTCTTTCATTTTCTTTCTTATACACGTAAATACCACCTGAGATTTCAGATGTCAGAGCACTAGGTAGAAAAGCTTATAGGCACTCACTGAAAGAGGTACATAAAAATAAGAATCTGCTGTAGTGCAATAAGTCTGGAAGGTTAGCTGCATCATGTGTTAGCCAACACAGGCAAGATTCTTAAGAAGTAGTGGGATCCTCTGGTATGACAAGCTCTGCCAAATAGAAGATTCTGCTGATAGAACCCCAATATATTGTTTTCATCCTACTTTTCTTTGAGACAAATAGAGGAAATAACTTCTTGTGTCTCACATATGTGCAAATGTGTGCATGTTTGTGAGTGGAAACCTACACCTGCATATGCACACCACGCAGAGAGGGCTATTCTGTAGAGAGTAAGTTGGGCTCTTGTATGCTTCAAGTCCCAGCTGACCTTCATGTGCTGCTAACCAGTTTCCGCCACAGAAAGCAGTTCTGAGATACCAATAGCCACAAGGAGTCCTTCCTGGCTTTCTTTATAATTCTTAGTAATATTTCAGCTCTTGTCTTTATTACAATCACAGTAACTCTAGTTTGGACAATATTGTTATCATCTGCAGGCTTCCAAAGTGGTACCTCTGGTCTCTGATCTTTTTCTCATTTCCTATGTAAGGAAGACTCTTGCAATTTATATTCCTTGTCAAATAGAGACTCTATAATACAGTTTATTTAAAAGGTAGGTGCACCCTGGCTGGTGTGGCTCAGTGGACTGGCATCAGCCTGCGAACCCAAAGGTTGCTGGTTCAATTCCCAGTCAGGGCATATAACCAGGTCGCACGCCAGGTCTCCGGCCAGAGGCAAGTGAAAAGCAACCATACATCAATGTTTCTCTTCTTAACCCCACCTTGCCCTTCTCTCTAAAAATAAGAAATAAAATCTTTAAAAACTAAAATAATAATAAAAGGTAGGTATGGATGTTCCTGACAGTTTTCTAACAACTTCTAAAGTACTATTTGGCATGAGAGACAGCAAGAATGAAGTCAGACCAACAGACTCCAACTGGTCCCCTTCCATATAATGAGACTACTGTTCCCAAAAGGCAAGGAAAGCAAGGGCTTCTTGCACTTTCATACTTAAAGCTTAATGGAACGATTTTTACAATTTTGAAAACATCTCCAAACATAAGAAAATCTCACTACACTGCACCAACTGTAATTACCACCGATTTTGCTTTAAATTTTTAAAATAATTTAAGTCCCAGTTTCGCACATAGGTCTCTTATGACTTCACTAGATCAAGTCCTGTTTATCAATTTACTTGATAGTTTACTTATTTTACTCATCACTATTCTAGCAGATTTTAAATGGGAGGTTTTTAGCTGAGTGGTTTCAACAAGTTCTCTATCTTACAAAGAAGTTATGGTCCTTAAAGTACAAAATAGGTAATTGTTTGAAACACAGAATATTTTCTCATGGTAAAGCCACTTAAAAGATGGTTAGATTATCTTTGGGGGTAGGGTAATGGTAATGACCATAAAGAGACACAGCGGACATTCTGGGGTCTAGAAATCTATTTTCTTCCCTTGATCTAGAAGTTGATCATCACAGAAGTTCTATATATGTATATGTATATTAAATTTCATAAAGCAGTACTCCTATGATTTTTGCACCTTAACTTTACATCCAAAATCAAGCTCCCAAAACAGAAAAAGATGGTTGCAATCTTAAATATATAAAAAAATATCTGTGTAGCTTTTTGTTTTAATATTATACAATATACCTAACCTCTACCTAAAACAGCATTTGTAACAAAAAAAAAAAAAAAAAAAAGCTGAAAGTATTACAACTTCTAACTGTGAACTACAGGGCACATCTTATCAATGCACACTCCATCAAGATTCTGAAATAAAAGGCAGCATTGCCTGGAGTTCCGGAAAGTGGCAGCTGGGCCTTCAGTATTGGGAGTGGCAGAAGTCACACAAAGAATCAAGTCATTCCTACCTACAATCAGTTTATCTTTCAACATAGTGAACTCCATGGCTCTCCCTTAAAAGATTTTTTTCCTCCAATGTCTGATTGAAGCTTTTTCAAATGGGCTTAAAATACATGAATCAGCCCTAACCATTGGTGGACTTCCTGCTATGAACAACAGGGAGAAGGGAGAAGCGTGACTCAGGGTAGAAATCCAAGGGGTGTTTTTGGACATGCTGCAATACTGTCCAATAGAACTTTTCAGGATGATGAAATGTTCACTATCTGTGCAATCCATATGGTAGCAACAAGTCACATGCAGCTACTGAGACTTGAAATGTGGCTAAAGAAACTGAAAAACTGAACTTTTCTGATTTTAATTCATTTGTATTGTAATATGTAGCTAGGGGCTTCTGTATTGGATAGCACTACTATAGAGAAAATACAGAGCAAAATTGGGCCCATTTCTCTCCCAAATTCCACCAATTTTCATGAGTAATATGTCAAGAAAGACTCAGTGTATTTATAATTTCTATCCTAGTTCTCTGAAATAAAACTTTACTAAAGGTAAGATGAAATGATTAAAAAATATGTAGATAAAGCAATGTAAAAAATAATTTTGTATATAGCTACACATTGCTCATTGGAACTATTTTTATTTCTTTATTTAAGATTTTATTTATTTATTTTTAGAGAGAGCGGAAGGAAGGGAGAAGGAGCAGGAGAGAAAAATCAGTGTGTGGTTGCCTCTTGCACACCCCCAACTGAGGACCTGGCTCACAACCCAGGCATGTTCCCTGACTAGGAATCAAACCTGTGATCCTTTGGTTCATAGGCTGGCACTCAATCCACTGAGCCACACCAGTCAGGGCAAGGACTATTTTTAAATCCATGGAAAAAGTTTCAACTGAGTTAAAATATCTCACCTTTGAGTAATACAAGAACTGTCCTGAAAATATTGAGCCAATGTCAATATAATTAAAAGTTTGTGCAGCTGATACTTTTGGGACAGACCTCATATGTTCTCAAACAATGAAACTTAACATCATCACGCCCATATACTGAAAAGCTTGTCACCTGGTCAGAGAGTGTAAGTGGAGAAGAATATCCAATCCTGCAGCCATAGGTAAAGCAAGATATCTCTGCTGTCAATTCCAGGACATGTGCCAAAGGCAGATAGCCAATATATGTGTCCTTTGGTCTAAAACAAAATAAGAGAAACATTTTAGCCAATATTAAAAAGAAATTGTAAATTAGAAATCTCAATAAACCTATCAATATAGATTATGTTTAGAAAATGCCAACATGAGCTCTGACCTCTTTCTTAAAAAAAAGAAAAAAGAAAGAAAGAAAAAGCTGAATGATCCTTTCTTACCCCAGGCCAGGAATTCTCTCACATTGGCCTGCCATTCCAGCTATCAAATTGCTATGATGCATCATCACTCCCTTGGGTCGGCCAGTAGAACCACTGGTATACATGACTATAGCTAAGTCTGAAGGAACTGGTCTAT
Organism: Noctilio leporinus; assembly: GCA_004026585.1. Taxonomy (NCBI): domain Eukaryota; kingdom Metazoa; phylum Chordata; class Mammalia; order Chiroptera; family Noctilionidae; genus Noctilio; species Noctilio leporinus. The sequence continues at coordinate 14,557 of PVIW01011002.1, read as the reverse complement.
TTGGAGAAATGCTTGCTAAAAGAATGAAAAAGCACCATGTTAATGATTTGAACATACAAAAACACCTGTGATACTATCACCATAATCAAGGTAATAGATATACCCATTATTTCCCTGAGTTTCCCTGGGTTCTGTTTTTATTGTTGTTGTTAACTTGACCTTTAACATGACTTCAACTTTAAAATTCTAACATACTGAGTTTTAAATAGCACATTGGAATCTCAACTTCAAGACAGTCTATCATGCTAACTTAGCAACCTCCCTTCCATCCCAGAATACACCAAAATGTCCAAGAAGACACAGATGATGTATTAAAATTAAAGTTTAACAAAAGGGGATGAATGTAATACAACAATAAAATTAAATTTAAAAAATTAAAGTTTAACAAGATTCTTGCATTTTAAAAAATCATTATATGTCATCATACGTTTGCCCAAATTCATAGAAGCTACACCACCAGGGGTGTTCCCCACAGTAAACTACAGACTTTGGGTCATTCTAATTTATCAATGTAGGCTCATGAATTTTAACAAATGTGCCACTCTGCTGGGAAAAGTTGATAGTGGGAGAGGCAGTGTGTGTGCAGGGATAGGGCAGGGGTGTCAAACTCATTTTCACCGAGGGTCATATCAGCCTCACAGTTGCCTTTAAAGGGCTGAATGTAATTTTAGGACTATGTAAATATAACTACTCCTTAACAGTTACGCGAGCCAGTAGAAACAAGGTCCCGGGCTGAAGGTGCTGGGCAAGATTTGGCCCATGGGCCTCGTTTGCCACCTGTGAGGTAGGGGGTATATGTGAACTCTGTATCCTCCTGTCAATTTTGCTGTGAATATCTGCTTTACAAAATAAATTATTTTAAAAATTTAAAGAAAGTGTTATATTTCATCTACTAATTAAAATGAAATTTTTAAACAGCATGGTTTTACCATTGAAATAACCAAGATAAAGTTATACTTAAATTGGTTAGTGCTAATCCTCTTTAAATATATCTACTGTCGAGGACTTCCGGTCAAGATGGAGGTGCAGGCAGGCAGACACACTTTGCCTCTTTATGTAACCACAAGAATTACAACTAACTTCAAAACAAAAAACATCCAGAACTGCCAGAAAATTGTACAGTATGGGGACAACTGTAATAGTATGATCAATAAAATATACTTAAAATAAATAAAATACAAAAAATACATTTCTGCTGTTAAAGAGTTTATAAACTAAAAAAACTAGAATTGGATCTTTCATTTGATGACTAATGGATGTAGTAGCAATTATACATACTGGGTGGGGAAAAACTAGGTTTACAGTTGCCAATATGGAAAATACAGTAATTAAGAAATAATACAAAAATAAGTTGTGTTTTGCATCCTCAAAACTATAAACCTGCCCTGGCTGGTGGCACAATGGATAAGGTGCCAGTCTGTGAACCCGAAGGTTGCTGTTCGATTCCCCAGTCAGGTCACATGGCCAGGTTGCAGGCCAGCTCTCCAGCCAGGTCTGTGGCTGGAGGCAGGTGATAGGCAACCATACATTGATGTTTTTCTCCCTCTCTGCCTCTCTCTCTGGAAATGATAAATAAAATCTTAAAAAAAAAATTATAAACCTAATTTTGCCACACCTCATATGTTAATGAACAGATAGATGTAGTTTGTTACATGAGTTAACTTGTGTTTGCATTTATAGTAGCTTTTGTATAAAATTGCCAGCCAGTAGCCTTTGCTGGTGTGACTCAGTGGATAGGCACCAGCCTGTGAACCCAAGTGCTGCTGGCTTGATTCCCAGTCAGGGCACAATACCTAGGTTGCAAGCCAGGTCTCCAGCCAGGTCCCCACCTGGAGGCAGGTGAAAGGCAACCATACATTGATGTTTCTCTCCCTTTCTTCCTCCCTCCCTTCCCCTCTCTAAAAATAATGAATAAAATATATTTTTAAATCTTCTTTCTTTTTTTAATTACCAGTCAGTAATGTGTTAAGCTGTTCTCAGTCTAAGCACACAATTTGACACTTCACTCCTTGTCATCATAATAACAAATATCTACTCACATAAATGTATCATTAAAAAATGTATCTTATCTAGGGTAGAGATGAATGGAACTAGGTAGGATATGTGGTCTACCATGTTATTGTTATGAGGACCCAATACCCCATAGTTTTGTGCCAACATCTTTTGATGAGTTAGTCAAGTTGATCCCAACTTTGCAAGGTCAACATGGTGTTGAGAGACAATTCTCCATGGGTCCCTTGAGTTTCCACACATCTTGTGAGTAGAGGCACTAGCTTTATTCTGAACTATCTTTTCAAGGAAGTTTGCACAGTGAAGAGCCTTGGGAAACAGAGTGTCTCCCTGCGAAACAAAGGTTTGCTTACTGTCCAGGACAACAGAGATAATCTCTCTCTCTCTCCAGGGCATAGGACAGGCATGCTTACTGCCCTTTGTAAGACTTGGGCTCCCTATATTCAGGGTTCTTCTCCTATAACACAACCTACTTCACGTGCAGGTATTATCTAATCCTCTTCACATTGCCCTGTGGAAACTGGAGTTCAAGGAAGCAACATTAATGCTAATATTCTGAGTATTGCTATTGCTGTGATTTAAAAACTATCCTTCATCTTTAACACAGGAGTCTTACGTCTCCAAGAAGTTATGGCATGCTCATTTGTTTGCTTGCAAGATGGGTAAAATGTCAGCATCTATGTCATGTTCCCCAAGCATGGATATTGGCAAACAGCTTTGCATCACCTAAGACAGCTATAGTATCACTAGAAATAAGCATTTTTTAAAAAAAGTTTACTAAATGGAATGCCTGAGACCTTTTTCTTCTGTGAGGTCCAAACTGGAAGGGTATATAGTAGGTTATATGAAAAAAAAATTTAGGCAGCAACTGCCATAAAGTCTCATCCATTGAGTACATACATATCTACTTAGTAAATTTTAAAACAGTAGTTATCTTTTACAGGAAAAAGAAAGAAAACGTTATGTATATGGTTTTGATAATTTTTAAATATTTTAAAACTTTTTTAGTCAAAGAAGTTTACACTTTTCATTCACATTACTTCTTTTCCTAACCTACTTAAAATGATTTCTGTGTTTGTTTTAGCTGCTTTATACTTACTGTTTTCTGGTTTGGATCCCAATTCTTCTACAGATTGCATGCTGTGAATTTCAAATCCTTCAGGGTATTCTGTTTTATTGATTGCTTTATTGTCCACATAAATGATATGCTTAACACAATTGATATCTAACAATGCAGTCTGTTGAGCAGAAAGAAAATCGAGTTATTAAATATAACCTGCAGTAAACTTAATTACTGAATATTTTTCCATCCTGCCAGATACACACTACCATGCATTGAAAGAAAATGTCATACTTACCTTAAGTTTACTTTCCAGAAGTTCAACACTAGTAATCAGATAGGCAGCTTCAGATTCATTTAACCCATGAACAACAGCATCTTTGCCAAGTGTGGCATATAAAGTCACAACTACATAATACAAAAATAAACACAAATGTTAAATGATAAAACATTCATTCAGTATATTATTTAAATCAGTCTTTAATGATAGGCATACTCACAGATGCAAAGACATTTTATAATTTAATTCAATTTCATAATCTGCTATAATCAACCTCACCTCAAATTTCCTGGTAGTCCAAAGTTTTCCTCACAAATTCTCAGGATTCTAACTTTCTAGACCTGAGGAAAGCTAAAAATGCAGGATATGCCACAACTGATAAAAAATCAGTCAATTAAGGGTGTCAAGGACAATAGGTTCTGACTGAAGATTTTTACTTGTATTTTTAAAAATATTTCAACTACAGTTTATATTCAATATTATTTTGTTTTAGTTACAGATATACAGTGGCATGGTTAGACAATCATATACTTTACAAAGAATTTCCCCTCATATTTCACATAACCAACTGCTATCATACACAGTTATTCCATATTACAATATTATTCACTATATTTCCTATACTGTTCTTTACATTCCTGTGACTATTCTGAAACCACCAATATGTAGTTCTCAATCTCTTCACCGTTTTTGTCCAGCCTTCCAACCCCTCACCCATCTGGCAACCATCAATCTGTTCTCTGTACCTATGAGTCTGTTTCTGTTTTTTGTTTATATTCTATTCTTTTTTTTTAAAAGATTGTTTATTATTTTTAGAGAGAGGGGAAGGGAGAGAGGCAGAGAGACATCATTGTATGGTTGCCTTTCACCTGCCTCCAGCTAAGAACCTGGCTGGAGACTTGGCTTGCAGCCTGGTTATATATCCTGACTGGGGAATCGAACCAGCTACTTTTGGGTTCGTAGGCCAGCACCTTACCCACTGTGCTACCAGCCAAGGCTATATTATTCTTTAGATTCCACATATAAGTGAAATCATATGGTATTTCTCTTTCTGTGACAGTCTTATTTCACTTAGCATAATACCCTCTAGGTCCATCCATGCTGCTGCAATGTTAAGATTGACCTCTTTTTAATGGTCTAGCTGACCACTCAACACAGGTTAAAGCTATCCCAGGCTCCCCTGTGACATATACTTCCATTGGGCGCAGCTCTAAAGACAAGATAAGTCCTTGAGAACCCTCACATTTTGAGGACCTGAAGTCAGAAGACAGGCCATGAATCATGTTCTCACTTTAAGAAGCTTTTTTAGTAGGTGTCATATTCATGCTGATTGGTGGCCTCCAAGCCTAAACTAGAGTGAACAAGGAGAGCTACTCTTTAGGATCTAATGAAGAAAACATAAACTGAAACCCTGATTAGTTAAAATTAGAGGATATCTGATAAACTTAGATAGTCTTGGAAATTCAGCTCTAAGCTGGTAACCAAAATAACAACATGATTAACAACAGCTACTTTTCACAAGATGTTGATTGTTCAAGTTGGGTGATGCATATATAGGGGATTATTTTCATGTTATCTATTTTTGTTAGTTAGAAATGCAAACTTTTGATTCCTACACCACCCCTATTGGGTGAAATGAAATCTTTATTAGTATGTGATAAGGATTATACTGGACTATTAATTTAAAAAAATAATTTCTTCTACAATGCCTAAAGAAGTAGGCCCTGGCTGGTGGCACAGTGGATAAGGCACCAGCCTGCGAATCCAAAGGTCACTGGTTTGATTCCAGTGACACATTGGTTTGATTCCAGCCAGGGCACATAACCAGGTTGCAAGCCAGGTCTCCAGCCAGGTCCATAGCTAGTGGCAGGTGAAAGGTAACCATACACTGATGTTTCTTTCCCTTCCCCTCTCTCTGGAAATAATAAATAAAATCTTTGAAAAAAAAGTAGTAGACCAATTTTTACTTTCTGGCCAACTTATTTAATACATGTTGAAGCTGTCACATGCTCTTAAACTCTTATATAAAATTAGAGACCTTTCAATCATTGTTTAAGATAATTCTAGTTCATTGCTTCATATATATATATATATATATATGTATATATATATATATACACACACACATATACATATATATTATATATATACATATATGAATACATATATACACATATATGAAGCAATGAACTAGAATTATCTTAAGCAATGATTTTTTGGGATTTTGTGCGTCACTTCTTTAAAAGTGCCCCCAAACCCCCATCTTTCAAGTAAAATTCATGTGTAATCACAAAATAAAATTCTAAAGTCTATCCATTGAGTTGCCAAATGCCATATTAGCTCTTAGAAGTTACTATCTTTACCAGGAATTATCAGATATGTTTTAACCATGTTACATACTGTTTTACAAACATAATTTATGCAGATAAATGACTAAAGAACACCTAGTTCAAAAACTCAAAGATCTCAAGACAATTTTTACAAGTAAGCAAAACCCTTCTGCTCCCTCTCCAAGAATGCAAGACACTTACGAGGAAAATTGTATTTGAAGCAGGTCTGTGCCGCAATCATCCATTCAGCCCGGGTCTCACAGAAAATGGCAATAGTGTTCTTCGGCTTTAATCCCAATGCAGTGAGTCCACTACCAAAGTTATTCACTCTGTGGTTCACTTCAAGGTAGTTCATCCACTTATAATTCCCAAGAATTAACTGTTAACATGACACATTCATTAAATTAGGACAGTTATTCAAACCCGCAACTAAAAAAAAAAAAAAAAAACTATTTCAAATGGGAAACTCTAGAACTGCCCTTAAGCTTTGGTTACCTTCTGAGAATTAGTTACACAGCACCATATGGAATGCAAAAATATTTAAAATGCATATGATTTATGATAAAGTAAAGTGCACCATCCTCCCCCTTTAAAATTTTTTAAAAAGCACGAAAATGTTTTACCTTCTTAAAAACCTTTCCATTTGGCTGCATTTCATTTTCTTCACTTAGGATTTCCCTGGTCCCAAGGCTGTCCTTCTTCCCAAACTTGAATACGGCATGATCGAATAGTTTATCAAGAGTGTCTGCGCCAGGGACGTCTATGACAGCTAGGGAGTCGAAGTGCGTGACAGAGCGATATGGACTTCCAGGTTTGTCTGAAGTGGGCTTAGCTTTTATTCTCTTTGCCATAGCGTTTTTCTTCTTGGCATTGGTAAGAAAATACCATGGAATAAATACAAGGGCACTGTATATTGTTATTAATAAGTGGATAGGCAGTAAAATAATGGTGGGCACATTTAGCTTAAGTTTCATAGTGGCAAGGCTTCTAAAATGCTGTTTATCTCTTGTTATTCTTTGGCTTTGGAAAGCCTTATTTTGCTGAAGAAGGCAATAATGGAAGCAGCAGGAAGAGTAGCAGCACAGCCAAGGAAGCTCAATTTTAATGATACAAATAAAAGTTAGTAATCTTTGGAAGCCGACAATAAAGTACACCTGCAGGTGAAGACAATGAGCCAGGCAGAGAGCAGGAAAAAAAGAAAAACAAAAACAAAAAGAGCATTAACAAGTTGACAGAACCACTGATTTAAATACTCAGGTCTTTATTAGTTTATATAATTGATTTGTTACAGAAAGCAGAAATAACTGGTCTGAAAGACTGGCATTTCCTATTTTAATCATTATTGCCATAAACTTCTGAATTTAATCTGTTCTGGGTTGTAAGGTATACTGATACTCTCTGCACATCATTCTGCAAGTCAGTTCAATAACACTACTTGAATATTTACATGAATGCATGAAGATGATATTTAAGTTTGGAAACTTTGGGAAAGTAGAGATGCCAAGAATGAGTTTCTCTTAAACGTGTGTATGTAAACCAGGGAAAACCAATCCACCATTTTAGGTTCACTCCTCAAAGACCAACCCAGAAATCTTATTCTGAGTTCTTCAGAGAGGTAAATTTCCAAGATAATGCTATTCACTATCACCTGTGCCAAAAATTAGAGCAATGCAATCATAAAATCATTTCCTAAGTGTCCACTTTGTGCTCAAAATTGCACCAGTTGCCTTGGAGTCATAATATTAAAGCTGAAGTAGTGTAAGTCCTGGCCCTTGTCCATTACAAGTTAACAGTTATGAGGTATAATCAGCAAACCAGATAGATCCAGCATTTTTCAAAGTCTTTGGGGAGGGGGGCAGTTAATCACTTCTTTAAATAAAAGCCCCTGCAAACTGTTCTTATATAAAACTAAAGTGGACCTGGCTGGTGTGGCTCAGTGGATAGGCACCGGCCTGTGAACCCAAAGGTCGTTGGTTCAATTCTCCAGTCAGGGCACATAACCAGGTTGTAAGACAGGTCTCCAACCAGCTCAGTAGCTGGAAGCAGGTGACAGGCAAGCATACATTGATGCTTCTCTCCTTTTTCTTCCTCCCTCCCTGCCCTTCTCCCTGAAAATAATGAATAAAATCTTTAAAAGAAAAAAAGTGGAATTGCTCTGGCTGAAGTAAGGATTGGGGGTATCCAGAGTCTGACCCTGAACTTCCTAGAACCCTACTCCCAAAGATGACCACTGAAGCATTTCCAATGAAAAGCCCTGCAGGAATACATAACAGCTATGGCGTGCAGGAAAAGCAATAAATACTTTAGGAGTTCAGAGGATGTACAAAATGGCCAAGAGTAACTAGTGGTGGATATGTGGAAATTATATTTAATCTGGATCATATGTTGGGGATCTGGTTAAGGAAAGAGAAAGGACAGAGGGCATTCTGGGTAGGATAACAACATGAAGGTACAGAAGTAGGAATGAAAGGACTTTGGGAGAATAGAATGCATATAATAAAGACAATAGCCTGACTGAGGCACAGAGTTCTCATTTACTAAATAGGCTACAATGGTACAGGATCTGAAAAAGTAGGCAAAGCAGTTTTGATTCAGTTGGGCAGAAACCCAAAGACCACTGCAAGTCAGAAGAACAGTGCCAATTGGAAAGGAAGGAAACGGTGAAAAAGCCTCCAGTATACTATCTTCCAACATATTATCTTTCAGGGAGGGTGCCTTCAGCTGAGAAAGCTAGTTTGGTGAGCAGCTCTGTATTTTAACCATAAAAATTAAAATAGCCCTGGCTGGTAGCACAGTGGATAGGCACTGGCCTGCAAACCCAAAGGTCGCAGGTTCGATTCCCCAGCCAGGGCACATAACAAGGTTGCAAACCAGGTCTCCAGTCAGGTCTGTGGCTGGAGGCAGGTGAAACGCAACCATACATTGATGCCTCTCTCCCTCTCTGCCTGTCTCCCGTCCCCTCTTTCTAAAAATAATGAAATAATCTTTAAATAAATAAGTAAGTAAGTAAAAATAAATATGCCCTGGCTGGTGGCACAGTGGATAAAGCACCAGCCTGGGAACCCAAAGCTCACTGGTTCTATTCCCTAGCCAGGGTACATAACCAGGTTGCAAGCCAGGTCTCCAGCCATATCCTTAGCTGGAGGCAGGTGAAAGGCAACCATACATTGGTGTCTCTCTCCCTCTCTGCCTCTCTCCCTTCTCCTCTCTCTAGAAATGATAAATAAAATCTTATAAATAAATAAATATTAAAATATTAGTTCACCTGGAGGAGACAAATTGAAGCTTACCCTTCTGCAAATCTTGTGGAAACAGACTGGCAGACTACTGACCTCAGGATAGTTAGTTGTTTGGTTTTTACACTAATTACTGTAAAATGGTAGCTTAATTCTGCCTCAGTTTTTGTCCATGTTTTTCAACTGAGTGTGATGAATAAGAAACTACAGGTGAAAAAAACTTGGGCTTCAGGCCCCATCTTGTTCAGTAACTGGCTGTGTAACCTTGAATAAAGCCATCTGTTCAAGCTTAATATCAGACAAGATCAGTAGCCCTTACTTAGGGGTAATGGGTCACTTTGCAAATCTCGTGAGAACTATGCTCCCAATACCCCCAGAAAGACAGGTAAAAATTACTCTAAATTTCAGGGGAATCATGAGGTCTCTGAAATGCATCCATAAACCCCAAAGGGTGATACCAACCCTGAACTAAGAATCTCTGGCCTAGATGATTTCCCAGGGCCCTAATTACTCCAACTTTTAGGATTCACCCTACCTAAAAATTGCTTTCTCAGTCTTCCTTACAAATTTGGCTGTTCATTTCTTCAGATAAGGTATATCAAGTATCTGTCACAGTGCCTGGTCCGTAATATGCAACAGCCCCTCTAACAATCCTCTCTTCCATCAAATATTTCATAACTATTCAATTCCACAAATATTTTTGTTCTATAATTACCTGCATCACCTGAAATGTCTACCACTCATTCTGATCCTTGATTATACCATTATTTCCAAACATCTAAGCATCAAAGCACAGAGCACAGACCAGTAGCCGTCAACTTATCAAACCCAACACCTTTCTTATACCAAATATTTTATAACATTCCTTTATAAACCCTTAAAGGATAGTTACAGATTATAACCTATCTCCACACATAATTTTTTAAAAATCCTTACTGGTATTATAAAGGAGTATCAAAAAGAAATTAATTCAAAAATAGTTCTTACTTCAACATGTAAATTCTCAGGGATAATAGTAGACAACAAATAAAAGTCTTCAATCAATGAAATGCCCCTAAGAGTTGAGTAACACCTCATCCTCATTTGAGAAACTGTCTGACTCAGGGATAAAGACATATAAAGAAGTAGAAGACAACTTCTGAAGGGCTTGACAATCTAGTTGGATTTAAACTGTACTCTATATTTTTCGAGTCATTCATGTTGTTATATGCACTTAATCTTTTACACATGTTTGCCTTAAATTTTGGAGGTAGGGAAATGTCTTTTATAAACCTTATAGTATAGATACACATACATGTACCCACACACAGTAGGCAAGGCTCAAAGAATATTCAGGTAAAGAGAAATCATTGAGTCCAGAGGTTTTCAAATTCTTTCTGGTGGTGGTGAGGGTCATCCATTTGAATACAATTTTACATGGACATAAAATACAAGTATAGCCTTGGCCAGTGTGGCTCAGTTGGTAGCAGCACTGTCCCATAAACCAAAAGATTGTGGGTTCAATTCCTGGTCAGGGCACATGCCTAGGTTGTGGGTTCAGTTCCCAGTCGGGGTATATATGAGAGGAGACCAATCAATGTTTCACTCTCACATAAATGTTTCTGTCTTTCTCCCTCCCTTCCCCTCTCTCTAAAAATCAATAGGCATGTCCTCAGATGAAGATAAAAAAAATGTACAAGTATAGATAAAAGCAAAAAGCAGAGCTGCTTTGGTGGGGGAAGTTGTGAGAGCTCCTGAAGTGACTCCTTGGAACCTCCAGTTCACCTGAGTAATTTAACCACTGATAGTGTCTGCTGCCTTATTTCACAAATACGTAAATGAGGGGCAGTGCAAATCATGACTGAGGCCCATCTCCAAGTCCCGTGTTGTTTTAAGCCCACCAGCTAGCTTCTGCCCAGTGTTGCCTATCATTATGTCTAGTGATCAATTCATTTAACAGTGAGATTTGAACACTTTTGAACACTTACTACAAAGATGAGTAAAACATGCCCTGCATTATTTATTTACATGTATACATGTACATGTGTTCACATATATGGGAGTGGACAGGGACATCAGTTCACAAATATGTAAGATAGAATGTGCTAAATCCCATAACAGAGACAAGAACAAAATGATAAAGGTATTCAAAAGAGGGGTGATTCCACCCAGGTTGGGGGAAAAAGAGATGAGAGAAAAAAACCATCTAGAAAGGTGTCACACAAAAACCATAGCATCTGAGGTGGGAGTGAAGGATGCCTATGTTTTCAACAGGACAAGACAAAGGTTGGGAAATGAGGACAATCCCATTAGAACAATGGAGAACCATGCAGGATGTATGGAAAAGCAGCAAGCAGTGTAGCAAATCCTTTGATGCTCTTTGTGTAAAGTGTTAACTCCATTTTGATGATCCAAAGCAAGGGGAAAATTGAATTATTTTAGAGTCAACTTTACTAGATTACAACTATACTGAGATACATGCATAAGACAATTTGGTGACTCAAGAGTAAACACCTTGCTTTGTATTAAGCAAAAATGGAGTGTTCTCTAAAGAGAGAGCATCTGATATCATCCTGCATGGTAAATTGGCTACATTGAGTGAGGAGATCTAGGTTCTAACCTCAGTGTCTATTATGAAGTGTAACTTTGAAAGAGTTATATGACCTCACACTGACAAGCTCTGTACCAGTGGCATCTTATGTAAAATAGGAATACTGCTTATACTAGCTACCACATAGTACTGTTGGAATCCTGCATTTTATCCAGGTTAAATTCCACGGACAATAATAATCAGTTCCTAGAACATAGCAATGTCTGTCCAGAAGGTATCCAGCCATGTAATATGAAAAATAGAGACATTCATTGAAGAAGATACATGAAACATTATACATAGGACAATGATGCCTCAGGCCCCTTCAAAGTAGGCACCCTAGGACCTCACCGAGTTCTCCCAATCGCCATCAGCTGCCCCATAGTATTTTCCTGAATCTCACTGATGGTCTGAAATCTCTTCCCTTTCAAAGGTGATTTTAGTTTTGGAAAAAGCCAGAGGTCACAGGGCATCAAATCTGGGCTGTAGGCAGGGCTGAGTCACCTGGGGGATTTGATGTTTCATCAAAAAACTGCACGAGATGTGATGCATGAGCAGGCACGTTGTTGTGAAGAAGCTGCCAATCACCAGTTGCCCGTAGCTTCAGCCTTCTAAATCATCCCAATAGTTTCCACAGAGTAATGTTTAAGCGTAACACAACACGATACAGATTCATTGCTCTACTCAAGTCATTTTGAATGCAATGGCCCTGCAGTACACATGCTCGCTCAATGGCATCTACCACCCCCACTGACTAGTACAATGAAATCTGCCCATTCCAGTCCACTCCCCTTGACTGCCAGGCTACATCGACGCCATGCAAACCATTCTGGTTATATTAACAATGGCTTGACTTTTCTGGGACAGACCTCATACTCTCCACACAATTGCCTCTCTCTTCACTTCCTTCCTTGGCTAAATCACGACTTGGTTAAGCCCAGTTCTCTACCAAATCAGCACCCGTATCCACACAGCTAAATTTTATGAAAAACCTGACTGTCCCCCCTTTAAATCTGTGATTGCATCCTCAAGTGAGCCATAGTGCATGCACTAATCCATGCACTGACCCTCTCCAGGGTTTCATGCCTTCTCCTCTCTCCCCAGCCCACCAATATTCCCCCCACTCTATTCTCACTCTTAACTGCCAACCTGGCTTATTATTTTGCTGAGAAAACTAAGAAAGTCTGAAGAGAATTTTCACAGACTCCCACCACACACCACTGCATCTACCCACCTACTAACATACATGGATGGCCACAAGCTCTTTTCACTCCTTTAACTATGGATGAAGTGGCGATGCTCCCAGGTAAAGCTAACCCCTTTCCTCATTCAGGACACCTTGCCTATACAATTAAAACCCTGGAGGTGCTGCTCTACCTATGCTTCTTTGCTTTCCTGCCTCATTAATTTTTCCTGCTCTACTGAATCATTCCATTATAATCAGCACTATAATGGGCTATTATTTTTCATCTTTCATTAACCTTCAGTTCTGCACACTCTCTTTAGTTTGGTGTAGCCCTGTTTATTTTTTTCTTTTGTTCCCTTTGCCTGGGGAGATATATCCCATGAAAAATTGCTATGAGCAATGTCAGATTTTGCTGCCTATATTACTTCTAGGATTTTTATGGTTTCAGGTCTAACGTTTAAGTCTTTGATCCATCCTGAATTTATATTTGTGTGTGGTGTAAGAAGGTGGTCTAGTTTCATTTTTCTGTACATATCTGTCCAATCTTCCCAAAACCAGTTATTGAATAAACTATCTTTACCCCATTGTATGTGCTTGCTTCCTCTGTCAAACAATAATTTTGACTATGAAGGTATGGGTTTATTTCTGGGCTCTCTATTCTGTTTCACTGATTTATATGTTTGTTTTTATGCTAGCACAATGCTGTATATGCAGCCTCCAAGGAACCCATCTCGGATCGAAAGACATACAGACTAAAAGTAAAGGGCTGGAAAAAGATATTTCATGCAAATGGAAAAAAAAAATAGCTGAGGTAGCAGTACTTATACCTGACAAAACAGACTTCCAAACCAAGGCTATAGTAGGAGACAAAGAACACTACATAATGATAAAGGGAACAATCCAACAAAAGGATATAACCCTAGCACACATTTACAAACCCAACATAGGAGCAACTAAATATATAAAGCAAACCTTGATTGACATGAAGGGAGAGATTGACATTTTAACACCCTATTGACGTCAATGGATAGATCAATTTTCTAAGCAGAAAACCAACAAGGAGGTAGCAGCCTTAAACAACACATTAAACCAAATGAACTAACTGCTACCTTCAAAGCATTTCACCCCAAAGCAGTAGGATATACATACTTTTCAAGTTCACGTGAACATTTTCTAGGACAGACCACATGTTAGGACACAAAACAAGCCTCAATAAATTTAAGAAGATTCAAATTATATCAGGCATCTTCTACAACCACAATGATATGAAACTAGAAATCAATCATAAGAAGAATACTGAAAATAATGCAATGACATGGAAGCTAAATAACATGTTATTAAACAAGGAATGGGTCAACAATGAGATCAAGTAGCAGAATACAAAATAAATATCCAGAAATCAGTTGTATTTTTATGTGCCAATAATGAACTAACTGAAAGGGAAATTAAGAAAATAATCCCATTCACAATTGCTTCAAAAACAATAAAATACACAGGAATAAACCTACCCAAGTTTGTAAAAGACCTGTACTTGGAAAATTATTTTAAGGCAATAAAGAATTGAAGAATATAGAATTCCATTGTGTAAATGTGCCAAAGTTTTTTGATCCAATCATCCACTGATGGGCATAATGAGCAAAACTAACAACAACCAAAACAGAACCAGGGGTTGCAAGCCAGGTCTCCAGTCAGGTCTGTGGCTGGAGGCAAGTGAAAAGCAACCATACATTGATGTCTCTCTCCCTCTCTGCCTCTCTCTCTTCCCCTCTTTCTAAAAATAATTAAATAAAACCTTAAAAAAAAAAAAACAAAAAAAAACAGACCCAGGTATATGAATACAAGGAATAGGCCTTCAGTGGTCAGGGGGAAAGGGGTTGGGGGGAGGG
>PVIW01011001.1:0-40363 GCA_004026585.1 Noctilio leporinus | reverse complement strand
CTTGTCAATTTTGTTTATTTTTTCAAAGAACCAGCTCCTGGACCTGTTGATTCTTCGAATTGTAGTTTGAATCTCTGAGTTATTTAGTTCTGCTCTGATCTTGATGATTTCCTTCCTTCTACTTGCTCTGGGCTTTGTTTGTTGTTGCTCCTCTAGTTCTTGCAGCTTTGTGGTTAGGTCGTTTTTATAAACTTCTTTTTACCTTTTTACGAAGGCCTGTATTGCTATAAATTTCCCCCTGAGAATTGCCTTTGCTGTATCCCAAAGGTTTTGGGCTATTGTGTGTTCATTGTCATTTGTTTCCAGGAACTTTTTGATTTCATCTTTGATCTCATTCTTGACCCCTTCATTGCTTAAAAGCATGTTATTCACTCTCCATGAGTTAGAGCATTTTTGGGTTTTTCCCTTGAATTTGGTTTCTAGTTTCAAGCCATTGTGATCTGAGAAGATCCTTTGTATGATTTCAATTTTCCTGTATTTGTGGAGACTTGCCTTGTGACATACCATGTGGTTTATCTTGGAGAATGATCCATGTGCATTTGAAAAGCATGTGTGTTTTGCTTCTTTGTGGTAAAAGACTCTGTATACATCAGTTAGGTCCATTTCCTCTATAGTGTTGTTCAATGTCACAACCTCTTTGGGATTTTTTGTTTGGAAGATCTGTCCATTGTTGATAGTGGGGTATTAAATTCCCCTACTATTAGTGTGTTGCTGTCTATGTCTTTCTTAAAGTCTTCCAAGATTTTCCTTATATATTTTGGAGCTCCTATGTTGGGTGCGTATATGTTTATCAGAGTTATTTCTTCTTGATGGATTGTTCCCTTAAGTATCATCAAATGTCCATCTTTGTCCCTTTTTATGTCCTTCATTGTAAAATCTATTTTATCTGAAAACAGTATTGCTACTCCAGCTTATTTTTCATGTCCATTTGCTTGATATATAGTTTTCCATCCCTTCACTCTCAATCTGTGTCGATCTTTTGTTCTGAGGTAGGTCTCTTGAAGACAGCATATATGTGGGTCATGTTGTCTTATCCATTCGGCTACCCTATGTCTTTTGATTGGTGCATTTAATCCATTTACTTTTAAGGTTATTATTGATTGATACTCATTCATTGCCATTTTCTCCCTTTGTGTCTGTATTCCTCTTTGACTTTCTCTGTTTCTTCATTTCATTTGTTTACTTCTTTTTAGAGCAGACCCTTTAGCATTTCTTGCAATGCTGGTTTGGTAGAGATGTATTCTTTTAGTCTTTTTTTTGTCTGGGAAGCTCCTTATTTCTCATTCTGTCTTGAATGAGAGTCTTGCTGAGTAGAGTTTTCTTGGTTGCATGCCTTTGTTTACCATGACTTGAAATACTTTTTGCCATTCCCTTCTGGCTTGAATTGTTTCTGTTGAATAATCATTTGGTAGCCTTATTAGCACCCCTTTGTATGTTATTTGTCATTTCTCTCTTAATGCTTTTAGGATTCTCTTTTTGTCTTTGAAATTTGCCATTTTAATAATAATGTGCCTTGGTGTTGGTCTGTTTGGGTTGATCCTCATTGGGACCCTCTGTGCTTCCTAAACTGGATTAATGTTTTCACTCATCATGTTAGGGAAATTTTCTATCATGACTTTTTTGAACAGATTTTCCATTCCTTGTTTCTCTTCTCCTTCTGGGATCCCTATGATGTGGATGTTGTTACGTTTCATGTTGTCCTGCAGCTCTCTTAACCCCTCTTCTGTCTTATTCAGCCTTTTTTTAATTTATTCTCTTATACTGTCTTGCTGTATTTGTCTACATTATCCTCCAACTTGCTGATCTGGTCCTCTGCTTCCTCTAGCCTACTGTTGATTCCTTCTATTCTTCAATTCAGAAATTGTATTCTTCATTTCCTCCTGGCACGTATTGATAGTTTACATGTCCTTTTTCATGCTGTTGTAGTTCTCAGTAAGTTCCTTGTAACTTCCCTGGAGTTCTTTGCAATTTCCCTGGAGTTCTTTGTAATTTCCCTAGAGTTTTTTGTAATTTCCCTGGAGTTGTTTGTAGTTCTCCTGGAGTTGTTTACACTTTTCTTTGATGTGGCTGAGCTCACTGAGCTTCTCTATCATCATTCTTTTGAATTCTTTATCTGATATTCCAGGTGCCTCTGTTTCATTTTGTGTTCTTTCTGGGGATTCTTCCTTTCCTTTTGGTGATGGACTGATTCTTTTTTCCTCCATTTTGGGTTTCTGTTCTTGCTTGCTTTTTATTTATTTATTTATTTTTGTTCTTTCCTTGGGTTAACCTGCTTTGCTTCCTTGCCTTAGGTGAACACCCATTCTCTAATAGGAGATTTGTGGAGTTCAATGATGCCGTCTCCCAGATTTTCTCCACTTGCTGTTCTTGGTGTGTCCTTTATTTGGGCTGCCTGGTTGTATTCTGGGCCTGTGGGCTTTTAGCAGAAATAAAAACAAAAACAAACAAACAAACAAACAAAAAACCAAAGACAAAAAACCCAACCAAACCAAACCAAACCAAAAAAAAAAAAATAAATAAAGCAAAAGGAGAGAAGAAATAAAAACGATAATAATAATAAAAAGAAAGGGTTTAGTTGGCTGTTCACCTTTCATAATCCCTGACTGGTCCAGATGGAACCTGGACCTGAGGGCTTTTAGCAGAGTTAAAAAAAAAAGAAAGAGAAAAAGGGAGAAAGTCACAAGAGAAAGAGAAATCAATATTAATAAAGAAAGGGTTTAGGTGTATGTTCACCCTTTATGGTCTCTGTTTGGCCCAGGTGGAGCCAGGACCAGTGGGTTTTATCAGGGAGAAAAGAAAGAAGAAAGAAAGAAAGAAAAAAAAAAGGGGGGTGGGGTGGGGAGAAAGTCACAAGACAAAGGGAAATCAATATTAATAACAAAAGGTTTTAGGTGTCTGTTCCCTCTTTATGGTTTCTGATTGGGCCAGGTGGAGCCAGAACCTGTGGGCTTTACCAGGAAGAAAAGGAAAAGAAAAATAAAAAAATAAAAAATAAATTAAAAAAAAAGGGGGGAAGGAAGAAAAGAATAAAGAAAGGGTTTAGGTGGCTGGGGAAGGGAGGAATACTTAGATTGAGGACTGGGAATGCATTGTAGCCACAGAGTGAGTAGACTTTAATTCGAGAGTAGGGTGAGGGTCTTGGTTATTTAGGTGGATTGAGGTATGGGGGGGATTAAGAATATGTGAGAAGTAACTTTTGCAAAGGATATGTTGGGGATTAATAGTTCATATTGCTCTCGGTATAACTCAGGTGCTTGAGATTAGCAGCAATCTCTTTCCTGAGGGTGCCTCTTTTTCTTGGTCAGGACTTTACAGTCTATAGTCTATATTCTAGCCAGTCTTGGCACATGACAGGGACTCTGATTGTCACTGTCAGGGTTGATTCTGAGTGTCTGCCCCAAGGTAGGCTGGGCCTTCCGCAGCCTGGCTGGGTTTCAGGGCTGCTGGTATTCTGGAGCCTGCAGGGTGCCCCCCTCCCACTCCTGGTGGAGGTTCCTGCCCATGAGGAGCACCCGGCACCCCTGCAGGGCAGCCCGCAACTTTGCCAGTCCCTGTGAGGACGGGCCCCACCCCTGCAGTTCCGGGAGGAGGCCGCCCCTGTCAGTCAACACTGTCCGGGGTCCGCCTACACTGTCCTGCCCTTCCGGGGCAGGCACCACTCCTCCAAGCCAACCAGCTCTCCGAGGAGTCCTTTACGAGGCCTCTGTGATGAGCCCCTCCCAGGTGTGGGAGGTGCAGCCTTTGTCTCTGGCAATGGTGCGTCAGTTGCCCCTGCTACTAGTTCCTGGCTTGCCTGCTTGCCGTTTGGAGTTTCCACGGAGACTGGGGGCCTGTGTGGTTGCGCAGGGCTGGGCCTCCCCCCTCTCAGGGGCTTCAAGTTGCTGTTTCCCCAGCGGCCCAGCAGCACCTTTTTCGGCCTTCTCGCCGCCCTGGCCGGTGCACTTCCCCGCTCCCCTGCTATGGCTTCCTGCAGGACTCTTCTCCTCCGCCTCTAGCCCTGGGAGGAGCCTTCTCTTCCTGTTGCCAGAGTGAGTCTCTCACACAGTCCTCCCCTGCAAGAGTTCAATTCCGTGTTCCCTACGGTGTTTGCCCTTGCCCTAGCGGCCCGTACTTCACTGTTGAGACTTCCAGTCACCAGGGAGCATGGAGCTGGCCTCAGTCAAACACGCCCCTCTGGGCAGAGCCTCCACTGCCCAGAGCCGACCTCGGCCCACCGGCCGGTCTGTCAGGAACATCTCACCTACTGTCCTACTGGCCTCCTCTGCCTCTGGGCTCGGCTCCCCTGTGTCCAGATGCTGACCGCTCCAATTCCTAGGGTCCTGAAGACGTCTCACACACCCTATCTTGTCCTCTAGCTGCTTTGGTACTCGAGAACACCATCAGCACTGCTCTCTACTCTGTCACCATCTTCCACCTCCTCAGCTCTTCAATTACTTTTTAAAGCCTCTCCTAGATAAATTTAGTTTCTCCTCAGGCACTCCCCGAAGAGTGCAGCTCTGCAGCTCTGCGCATGTCTTGGCCTATTTTTTAATTGCGTTTTCTGTCTCCCTGGTGTTGAGTCATATTTGTTCTTTATATATTTTGGAGATCAAACAAAAATATATAAAAATATATAATATATATAAATATGGATATAGATATCTATAAAAATATATCATTGGCAATTATGTTTTCCCATAATTTTAGATACCTTTTTATTTGGCTGATTTTTTTTTTTGTTTTTTTTTTTTTTCAGTGAGCAGAAATTTTTTTAGTTTCATGTAATCCCAATTGTTTATTTGTTCCTTTATTTCCCTCTGTTTAGGAGAAATAATGGTGAAAATATTGCTGTGTGTAATATCTGCCAATGTTTTCCTCTAAGACATTTTACAGTGTTATGGCTTTTGTTTAAGTCCTTTATCTATCTTGTTTTTATTCTGGTGTATGGTGTAAATTGGTGGTCTACCTTTATTATTTTTTCTGCATGTCCCTGTCCCGTTCTTTCACCACCACTTATTGAAGAGGCTGTTTTTACTCCATTTTATCCTCCTTCCCTTTTGTCTAATACTGATTGAACATAGAGTCCTGGGTTTATTTCTGGGCTCTATTCTGTTCCATTGATCTATATGTCTATTCTTATGCCAGTGCCAGACTGTTTTGATTACAGTTGCCTTAATGTTAGTTTGATACACAGTATTATGATTACTCCTACTTTGTTCTTCTTCCTCAAGATTTCTGTGGCTATTCGTTGTCATTTATGGCTCCATATAAATGTTTGAAGTATTTTTTCTAGATCTGTGAAATATTCATATTTTGATAAGATTGTACTGAACCTATAAGTTGCTTTGGGTCATGTGGACATTTTAATGATGTTAATGTCTCCCATCCATGAATATGGTATATGCTTCCATTTATTTGTATATTTTTTTATTTCTTTCTTTAGTGTACTGTAGTTTTTTACCTCCTTGGTTAAGTTTATTTTAACTTAACCAAGGTACTTTAGTAACCAAAGTACTTTTAGGTACTTTATTTTCCTTGTTGGTATAGTAAATAGGATTTTATTTTCTAGTTTCTATCTTTGATGTTTCATTGTTGGTGTATAAAAATACCTTTGATTTCTGGACATGACTTTATATCCATCTATTTTTTCCAAATTAATTTATTAGGGTGAGTAGATTTTTGGTGAAGTCTGTGAGGTTTTCTATGTACACTATCATGTCATCTTCAAATAATGACAGATTTATTTCCTTCTTTCCAATTCAGATGCCTTTGATTTCTTTTTCTTTTCTGATTGTTATGGCTAGAACTTCCAAAACAATGTTGAATAGAAGAGAGAGTGTATACCCTTGCCTTGTTCCTGTTCTTTGGGGGAAAGCTTTTAGTTCTTGCTCATTGAGTATGATATTGTCTGAAGGGTTCTCATATATGGCCTTTATTACATTGAGATATGCTCCCTCTATATCCATTTACTGAGCATTTTTATCATAAATGGGTGCTGTATTTTATCAAATGCTTTTTCAGCATCTGTTGATGTGATCATATGATTTACATCTTTCACTTTGTTTATGTGGTGTGTTACATTTATTGATTTGCAAATATTATACCACCCCTTGCATCCCTCAGATGAATCCCACTTGATAAAAGTACACGATCGTTTTAACGTATTGCTGCATCAGGTTTGGCAATATTTTGTTGAGGATTTTAGCATCTATGTTCATCAGAGATATTGGCCTGTATTTTTCTTTCTTTGTTGTGTTTTGGCCTGGTTTTGGGATTGGAATTATACTGGCCTCATAGAAAGACTTTGGGAGTCTTCCCTCTTCTTGGGTTCTTTGGAGTAGGTTGATGGAGACAGAAATTGGTTCCTCCCTAAATATTTCTTAAAATTAACCTGTGTACCTGTGTGGTCTGGGGCTTTTGTGTGCCTGTTTTATGATTACTGCTTAAATTTTCCTAGTTTTCATCAGTCCACTCAGACTTTCTGTTTCTTCTTAATTCAGTTTTGGAAGATTATGTTTCCAGAAATTCTTTCATTTCATGCAGGTTGTTAAACTTCTTGTCATGTAGTTGTTTGTAATAAATTCTTAAAATCCTTTGTATTTCCATGGTAGTGCTTTTGATTTCCCCTCTTTTGTTTCTGATTTTAGTGATTTGGATCCTCTCTTTTTTCTTGAGGAGTGTGGTTAAAAGCTTGTCAAATTTGTTCATTGTTTCAAAGAATCAGCCCCTGAATTTATTGATCCTTTGAATTGTTCTTTTAGTCTTTATGTCATTTAATTCTGCTCTGATCTTGGCTATTTCCTTCCGCCTACTTGCTCTGAGCTTTGTTTGTTGTTGTTCCTCTAGTTCTTGTTGCTTTATGGTTAGGTTGTTTATTTGAGACTCTTCTATCCTTTTTAGGTAGGCCTCTATTGCTATGAACTTCTCTTTCAGGACTGCCTTCACCGTGCCCCATAGGTTTTGGGGGTTTTGTGTGGTCAGTTTCATTTGTTTCCAGAAATGTTTTTATTTCTTCTTTGATTTCATTGTTAATGATTTTATTACTTAATAGTAATAAATAGTAATTCAGTCTCCATGAATTTGAATTTTTTTTTCTTTGAGGTTGGTTTTTAGTTTTCAGCCTTTGTGATCTGAGAAGATGCTTTGGGTTGTGTGGACATTTTAATGATGTTAATGTCTCCCATCCATGAATATGGTATATGCTTCCATTTATTTGTATATTTTTTTATTTCTTTCTTTAGTGTACTGTAGTGTACTGTAGTTTTTTACCTCCTTGGTTAAGTTTATTTTAACTTAATTTTCTTGAATTTGTGAAGACTTGTTTTGTGTCCTACCATATAGTCTGTCTTTGAGAACGTTCCATGTACATTTGAAAAGAATGTGTATTTTTGGTTCCTAGGGATGAAAAGTTCTGTATATATCAATTAAGTCCATTTGACTTAGAGTGTTGTTCAATGCCACAATATTTTTGCTGTTCTTTGCTTGGAAGATATCCATTTTTGGTAAGGGTTTTAAAATTCCCTGCTATGAATATATTGCTGTTGATATCTCTCTTGAAGTTCTCTAAGAGTTTCCTATGTTAGGTACATATATGTTTACAAGGGTTATTTCTTCTTGATGAATTGTTTCTTTAAGTATTATGAAATGTCATCTTTTGTCTCTTTATATGGCCTTTGTTGTGAAGTCTATTTTGTCTGATATAAGTAATACTACCCCAGTTTGTGTGTGCGTGTGTGTGTGTGTGTGTGTTTGTCCACTTGCTTAAAATATTTTTCCATCTTTTCACTTTCAGTCTGTGTTGATCTTTGTTCTGAGGTGGGTCTTTTGTAGACAGCATGTATGTGTGTTATGTTTTCTTATCCATTCAACTTCCCTAGTCTTTTGATTGTGCATTTAATCAGTTTACATTTAAACTTATTATTGTTAGGTACTTATTCATTGTCATTTTCCACTTTGTATCTGTGTTTCTCTCTCTCTCTCTCTCTCTCTCTCTCTGTCTGTCTCTGTCTCTGTCTCTGTCTCTCTCTCTCTCTCTCTCTCTTTTTCTGTCTCTCTTTCTGTTTCTTTATCTTCTTAAAGCAGACCATTTAGCATCTCTTGCAATGCTGGTTTAATGGTCATGCATTCTTTTAGCTTTCTTTTGTCTTGGAAATTCCTTATTCCACCTTCAATTTTGAATAAGAGCCTTGCTGGGTAGAGTAGCCTTGGTTGTAGGCCTTTCTTTCTCATTGCTTGGAATATTGTTTGCCATTCTCTTCTTGCTTATAGTGTTTCTGTGAAGAAATCAGCCAGTAATGTTATCAGAGCCCCCATGTATGTTAACTGTTTCTCTCTTCCTGCCTTTGCCTTTAGGATTCTCTCTTTGTCTCTGAGATTTGCTATTTTAATTATGATGTGTGTTGGAGTGGGCCTGTTTGGGGTCATCTTCCCTGGGATCCTCTGTGCTTCCTAAACTTGTGTGATACTTTCTCTTCTCAGGTGAGGGAAGTTTTCTGTCATTATTTTTTCAAATAGGTTTTCTATCTTTTGCTTGTCTTCTCTTTCAGATATCCCTATGGCATGGATATTATTATATTTCATGTTGTCCTGAAACTTTCTTAAAAACTCTTCATTCTTTTTTAGTCTTTTTCCATTTTGTTTCACTGTCTAGGAATTATGTTAGCCTTCAGCTTGCTGATCCAATCCTCTGCTTCCCCTTGTCTGCTTGTGATTATTTCTACTGTATTCTTCAATTCAGAAATTGTATTCTTCATTTCTTCCTGGTGCTTAATGATAGTTTCTATGTTCTTTTAATTTTATTTATTATTATTATTTTTTATCATTTTTATGTTGTGGAGTTTTTTTAATTTAATTTTATTGTTGTGGCATTACATCCATCCCCTTTTTCCTCCCCTCTGTTTCTTTCCCCACCCACCCACACCCCCTGAAGTCAGTCCCACTTGTTGTCGATGCCCGTGGTTCTTTCATACTGGTTCCTTGATTAAACTGCCCCCCTTCTTTGCCTCCTCCTTCCCCCTCCTCTGTCCCCCTTCCATCTGCCCTGAAGGTCTGTCTATTCATTGTATTCATGTATCTGGTTCTGTTTTGCTTGTTTGTTTGTTTTATTCATTATTGTCCTAAAATGGGTGAGATAATATGGTATTTGTCTTTCATTTACTGGCTTATTTCACTAAGCATAATACTATCCAGGTCCATCCATGTTGTTGCAAAGGGTAGGATTTCCTTCTTTCTTTCTGCTGTGTAGTATTTCATTGTGTAATTGTACCAAAGTTTTTTGATCCAATCATCCACTGATAGACACTTAGGCTGTTTCCAGCACTTGGCTATTGTAAATAGTGCTTCTATGAACATAGGGGTACATAGGTTCTTCTGAATTGGTGTTTCAGGGTTCTTCAGGTTTAATCATAGTAGTGGAATTGCAGGATCAAAAGCAGTTCCATTTTTAGTTTTTTAAGGAAACTCCATAATGTTTTCTGTCGGGACCCCCTGAGTCAAGGCACAGCTGGACTCAGGGCTTCCAGGCAGGCTGATAGCCAAAAGGTCAACTGCTTGGCTGAGAAGAGTTCCAATGATTACAAAGTTTCACATCATGTTTAGAGAACAAGCTGACCTTCAGCAAGAGTAAATAGAGCTGTATAGTGAAAGACATAACATAAGTAGTATGCTTTGGGAGTGGCAATAATTAGTTACTGAGAAATGAGACAATGTGCAGATGTCTTGTGGGAAGGAGTACTTTCAGCCAAAATAGTTTCACTAGGAGATAGGCTTGAATCCTTGAAAGATTGCGTAACTCAAAACATGTTTATTTGGAAGAAACCTATATAAGTTTTGTGTGAATAATAAAGTGACGCTGTTACCACGAGTGGCAGTCCTCCTGGCCTCAGCTTTTTTGTGTCTGTCTTTTCATTACGAATCCTACCCCGCCTATCATTCCTCTGGCCCGGCAGGACCGCGGGCAGTTTTCCATAGTGGCTGCACCAGGTTGCATTCCCACCAATAGTGCACCAGGGTTCTCACATCCTCACCAACACTTGTTGTTTGTTGATTTGTTGACAATTGCCATTCTGACAGGTGTGAGGTGGTATCTTATTGTGGTTTTAATTTGCATCTCTCTGATGGCTAGTGATGTTGAGCATGCTTTCATATGCCTCTGGGCCCTTTGTCTTCCTCGGAGGGTTGTCTGTTCAGGCCCTTTGCCCATTTTTTCATTGGGCTGACTGTCTCCCTGGTGTTCAGTCACATTAGTTCTTTATATATTTTGGATATCAAACCCTTGTCTGAGGTATTGGCAAGTGTGCTTTCCCATACAGTTGGTTCCCTTTGAATTTTGCTTGTGTTTTCTTTAGCTGAACAGAAACTTTTCAATTTGATATAGTCCCATTTGTTGATTTGTTCTTTTATTTCCTTTGCCCATGGAGAAGTATCAGTAAACATACTTCTAGGTAGGATATCTAAAAGTTTACTGCTGTGCAGTCTATGGGTCCAAAGGGGTTCCAAAGAAACATCAATTGCATAGGTTTGGGGTGGTATCATATTGCTCCTGTTTCAAGAACACCAAGAAGGTCCTGAGATCATATGATCTGAGCAGAGAAACCAAGGAAGACATTATAGAATTGAGGCCTGAAAGCAAAAGGCATGAAGACCAGCTACAAACTTGTAGATGGAGTTAAGAATGTAGTTGAACATGATCAACCCAGTTGCTGTATTCAGTAGTCTGAATGGTGAAATGAAAAGGCACACAAATTTTGGCCTAGAATCTCAGATGAACTTTTTTGTACTCATAATTTGTTGAGCACTTACTAAATTACTTACCTCAACACTCAATTAGTATTTGATAATTGCTTTACAATTATTACAACTGGCTAATACAACTAAAATTTGAAGTATATAATTATCAATGTAAGAAACAACATCAAACCTGTTGTTACCCAGGAGAATGAGCCTGGGGATCTCAACTGCTCATTTGGATAAGCCCAAAAAAGTACAAGGAGGACTGGATGGAGCAGACCTAGCCTTCATTACTCACATTACAGGGAGCACCAATGGTGACAGATAGGCAAAGCAGGACCACACCTCACTGAGTCCAAGACTTGTTTTAAAGGTCTTCAACAAAGGGGACAAGGAGGCACATGTCTTGCACAGGACTCTAAACTACATTACCTCAGAGTGCTCATGCAAAGAGGAAAGGTCCAGGAACATAATGGTCACACAGGACAAGAACATAATGGTCCAAAAGGATATAAGGGGGTAATTGCAATACATTTCCAAAGCAATACACATTCCTTCTGGCCAGGGGTCCACTTGTCAGCCTTCCACTATAGGGGTTGAAGGAGCCATGTCTGTCACAACTCCACACCTGTAGAGAATTTTTATGACTTTATTTGAGCCAAACTGACAACAATTGCTGGGAAATAAAACCTCAATTGATTGAGGAAATGCTCTGGAAAGTGGTAGGTTTACGTTTTATTTTATACATTATAATAAAAAAAGAAAGCATAAGTGGATTGCATGAAATCCCTTAGTGGTAATTAGGGAGGAGAGAGAAAGCAAAAGGAAGAAACCTTTAAACTTTTACATGGGTGGGTACAGAATAGTTAATAGTCAACATTAACATGATAACAATAACTATGAGGGGATTTATAGTGCAGTTCATATTTAGAGGGGTCTGTAAAAAGGAAATTACTTTTAAACATTACTAAACATTACTAATTACTTTAGTAATTACTAAACATTACTTGTTATTGCAATGTAATGTTTATCAGGTATGGTATCCTAGATGCAAACGGACAGACTCAGTTTAAGAGAAGACTGACTTTTGTTAGTGAAAGATATTGCCATAGGACATGTCCACCATGAACTGCTTTTAATTAAAAAGTTTAATTTTAGAGCATCCAATGTAGTTACTTTAGGTCTCCGAATTTGTAAGTCTGTCTCCTCTGAACTTTCAGGTTTAGTATGTGGTCCCTTTCAGTAACGTATTAATATTGAAGGGGAGATAAATCTGACACCCAAAATATGCCTTTTGGGCATAATAATTTCCTTAAACTGGTTATTTTTAAGAACAGCAAACACCAGAGAAGTTTTGAAAATGAGCAGAAGTTGCCCCTTCTTAAGAGACATTTACGTTTATCAGGGAAATATTTGCAAGGGTGTTTTCTTTTCTGTACCTGGAATAAAAGAATTACTAAATCTCTAGAAACTCTTCTGAAGGAAGAAGGAAGAGACTTAAATCTGCAAAATAATCTTACCCTTATTTACTATGCTTTTCCTGGTAACCTCCTACAACTGACTCCCCCATCCACAGTATCTTTTGTTTTTAGCTGGAAATCATATTTTAAGGTGGTGGCTTGGGCCTTTTCAGGGAGTTACTCAGCTTTTCTGGGTGTCTCCCACATTTATGAGAGGTATACATGTCATTAAACTTATATTTGTTTTTCATCCAAGCTCCTAGAAGGGTATAGTGAAAATTATTTTTCCTCCTCTACAATATCAACCCATTTTTCCAGATGTGTAATGTGAGATTTTAAAAGGTTGTGTAAAGCCCTGGTTTGTGTGGCTCAGTGGACTGAGTGCTGGCCTGTGAACCAAAGGGTCACTGGTTTGATTTTCAGTCAGGGCACATTCCTGAGTTATAGACCAGGTCCCCAGTTGGGGTCACTCAAGATGTTACAGAGCCCTGGCTGGTTGCACAGTGGATAAAGCACCAGCCTATGAATCCAAAGGTTGCTGGTTCGATTCCCCAACCAGGGCAGATAACCAGGTTGCAAGCCAGGTCTCCAGCCAGATCTGTAGCTGGAGGCAGGTAAAAGGCAACTATACATAATGTCTCTCTCCCTCTGTGCCTCTCTCCCTACCCTTCTCTCTAAGAATAATGAATAAAATATTTAAAAAAAAAATAGATGTTACAGAGTGGGAGAAAGCCAAAATGCCTCACTCTGCAGTTCAGGGTGGGACACTGAAGTAAGCCTTTTTCCAGAGAGAGGTACTTTGCATATGTATGGCTGGTAACTAGTGTCTTGGTCATGCAAATGAAGAGATAAACCTTTTATCCCAAGAAGATGGGAGGGGTTTTGACCAAACAATGGTGATGAAAGAATTTAGAGGGCTACTCAAAATTTTATCAGTGGCCACAACTGGTCACCTAACCAGTGCATCACAGGCCACCATTACAGCTTGAAATAAGGCAGCAGACTCATGGTCTCTCTCTCTTTCACCCAGAGGGACATGCAGAGAGACAAGCAATCTCTGCTCCACTGGATGGAAGTGCAGACAGAGATTTGTTCACTCCCCTGGATGGACCTATAGACACATGGCCTGGTTTAAGAATGGGAGAGTGAAGTGGGAAAGTAGATATGCAGCTGGCACAGAGATAGGGAATTACCTGTAGTATAAGAGGTGAGTGGGGAGTGTGTGCAAGATACTCCCCTAATTATAAATATTGGAGTAGGTTATTTTCTTATAGATATGTTTAAATACAGTATTATTTCAAAGGCTTTTCAGGAATGTACAAACACCTTGAATGTTTGTTCAACATAAGTTCCTTCTGCAAGACAAAATTCAGAGATGTTTAGAACAGTTTTACCAAATATTTTCATGTCATTTAAAAGGAATAGATTTTCCATAACATGAGGTTAAACAAAAAGTACTGAAAAGAATATGTCATTGTTTTTGAAAGATGACTTTCAGGTCTTCTTGAGGCTCAGTGGTCCATTGTTCCCCTGGTGCTTTCTTCACTCTGGTGTAATGAATCCAAGTTTTCATTTCTGCCGACTCCACCACAGTGGGGGTGGTGAGGAGTACATCCCAAGGTCCAGTCTGCTTTTCTTCTAGATGACTTTCTGGAAATCCTGTCTTCCAGATCTTGAGTAGCATTTCATCTTCAAGCTCAAAGAAATGTAGCAAACCTCTAAGGAAGAGGCCTCTAATACAAGCATGGTCATTAATTACAGATAAAGTCTGAGATGAATATTGTACATTTTCATTACCTTCACTTCCTGATCTACATACATACCTCCTACCTTAATTATAGCCTGAAATGATCACATATACACAATATCATAAGGACTCAATTGAGTCCTTCAAGGAGCCACTCTAACCCTGAGCAGGGCAATAGGTAAAGCTTGATCTCAGTGGAGGTGAGTTTCTTGGCACAGCTTAGCCATATTTTTATTCAAGATGTGATATGTCTTCTCTACCTTCCCAGGAGCCTAAGGTTTCCATGCCATATGGAATCTCCACTTGATTCCTAAAAGTTTCCTAACCTGTGTAATTTCTGAAAAAAAAAGCATTATTCTTTTTGTTCTATATGCTGCCAGGAAGACCAAAGTGAGGGATTACTTCCTTCAGCAAGGCTTTCACTACCTCCAAGGATTCCTCAGTTCTAGTAGGACAGGTTTCTACTCATCCTGAAAAAGTGTTAAGAAATACTAGCAAATATTTTCATCCTTGTACCGTTGGCATCTGGGTAAAGTCCATTTGACAGTCCTCAAATGAATACTGCCCTTGATAAGGGAACTGCAACCCCACCCACTCATGCTTCTGTATTATTGCTTGGAGCCAGAACTGCCAGAACTGCAACCCCGCCTGGAAAAACCCCCTCGCGCTCCTGCATAAAAACCTGCTTCAAATGGAACTCAGGGCTCAGCCTTTGGAGAGTACTCCACTGAGTCTGCATGTGTTAAATAAAGAGTTTCTCTGTTACTCTCTGTCTCATGAAGATCGTGTTCTTGGGTCAATTCTGTTTTCCGTAATATTTCTGGTTCCCTGACTGGGAAACAACTGTGCAAGCAGCAGGCATTCTTGCCATCGGGGAGATCCCTGGCAGGTGCCCAGAGGGGGCCCTGCAATGAACTGGAGGCACCACCCGGTCTTTTTGGGACCTGGTTGGACTAGGGCCCCCATGGGAGTGCCCAACCTTGCAGCCTTCACCCAGGCAGCAGGGAGAAGCAAATAGGCTTACCAGAAGCCATGTGGCATCAGGAATGGGTAAGTCGCCTCCAGGACCAACTTCCTAGCCAGGGCCACCCTTGAGCAAGAGAGACTGATCACCCCTCAGAGCCTCTGAAGGCCATCACACCCCCAGGAAGGGATGGGAAAGTCATAACCTATGGAGTGAATGACTGAATGAGTGTGTGTGTGGCTCCATGGACAATACCCACAGAGTCTGTCCCGGCCCCAACCTGTGGTTCCTCCGTCTGTCATACAGCATAACAGCTGTTAAACCCACACTTTACTTGGCTAGCCTTAGCTAAGAAAGACCCAAGTCCCTCGCGACAGGAAAAGCCAGGTGGGCACCTGACTGGTTTCCTTTGGAGACACCCTTCCCTTGTCTGTCAGCACCGTAAAGGGGGGAACATGAGGAACAGCCAATCAACCCCAAGTATTCTCAAGTGCATAATCCAAAACTGAGTCAGAATGGCTCAACTTTGGCATATGGTGACCCCCAGAAGGGACACTAGATCTGCAAACCATCTGGGCGGTCCAGCTGATTGTGGCTGGCCATCCAGGGCACCCTGACCAATACCCCTACATTGACCACTGGCAAGAACTAGCCCAAGACATGCCATCCTGGCTCCAAACATGCATTAACAGGAAATCATGCAATAAGGCCCTTTTGAACCTAGGAGGATTAGGTGGTTCCAGCAGCTGACCCAGTGGTCCAAAAAGCCAGAGGACAAGTGTCCTAGTCACCAGTGAGAACAAAGAAGACCCCCATCTTCCAAGAAAATGCTGACAATGACCCTGCCCCCTGTAGTTCTTTCACCTCCTTATGCCCCTGGATATTCAGGGTGAGAATCGCTGCCTGAGACCCCTCCCTCCGCCATTGATTTCCCCTGCCACAGCTCCAAGTGTCTCGCCATAGGCCAGCCCTGTCGTCCGCAGCCTCAGACCTTAACTCACAGTCCAGATGCCCCTAAGAGAGGCCCAAGGGCCCCCTCCTTGTAGAGGCTGATGGCATTATGCAGGCCAGCAACAGTGGTCTACTACCAACCCTTCTCCCCTACGGGCCTTCTGAATTGGAAACATCACAGCCTTGCTACTCAGAGAAGCCCCAGGCCCTCATAGACCTCATGGACTCTATCATGCAAACCCACCAGCCAACTTGGTATGATTGCTATCAGTTGCTCCTCACTTTATTCAACACCAAGGAGCACTGGAGAATCCTTCAGGAGATACTCAAGTGCCCCCGTGGGAACACTTGACCCTGAAGAATGGGCCCAAGGGGCTGCACTGGAAACACAGCCGGACTAAGATGATAACACTGAAGAAGGATGAACAGCGCTGCAACGGTATT
Organism: Noctilio leporinus; assembly: GCA_004026585.1. Taxonomy (NCBI): domain Eukaryota; kingdom Metazoa; phylum Chordata; class Mammalia; order Chiroptera; family Noctilionidae; genus Noctilio; species Noctilio leporinus. The sequence continues at coordinate 24,090 of PVIW01011001.1, read as the reverse complement.
AGGAGGCACTCTTACGGGGGATCTGGGAAGGAGCCTGGAGGCCCACCAGCATGTCCAAAACCTCCACCATGACTCAGAGGCCAGACGAGTGTCTGGATGATTTCTAGGAGCATCTCTGTGAAGCCTACTGAGTCTACACTCCCTTTGACCCTGAGGCCACTGGACAACCAGCACATGGTAAACTCCACTCTTTGTCACGCAGTCAGCCCCAGACATTTGGAAGAAGCTCCAAAAACTAGAGGGTTTTGCAGGCATAAATATTGGACAACTAATAGAAATAGCCAACAAAATGTATAACAACAGAAAGGAAATGGCAGAAAGGGAAGCAAAAAAAAAAAAAAAAAAAGAATGAAAGAGAAGGCCGCCTTACTGGCAGCTGCTCTCGAGCAGCCAGGACCCGCCAGGGGAAAGGGAGGTTCACCCCCCAGAAGAGAGGCCTGAAACCCCACAGCCCACTGGACCCAGACCAGTGTGCATACTGCAAAGAGAAGGGGCATTGGAAGAAACAGTGCCCAAATTGGAAGAAAAGGCCACCCAAGATGCCTTATGAACTGGAGCCCCAGCCACCGGCGATGCTCAGTCTAACCAGGTTCTACTTGGACTAGGGGAGACCAGGCTCCCTATATCTTCGCCCCCCAGAGCCCATGGTCCGCATACAAGTAGGGGGACAGACCATCCCATTAATGGTAGACACAGGGGCGGAACACTCAATGGTTACCGGGCCCATGGAGTCCCCCTCTGGGAAGATGACCTCCACCGTTGGAGCAACAAGGAGACAAAGGACCCCAAGAGCCTTCTGTCAGGCTTGCACTGTACACATCAGGTTTCCCACAAATTCCCCTATCTTCCTGAATGCCAGGTCCCACTGCTGGGAAGGGACCTACTGACCAAAGTCAAGGCACAAGTAACCTTCCACCTGACTGGGGGCACTAACCTCCAGCTCGGAGGAGGACTCACTCTCCTGGTACTCATCCCCCAGGAACAGGTTGAACTGTCAAAAGAATATAACACAGAAAGAATGAAGACCAGGTATCCAGGGATTTGGGCCAAAAATAATCTACCAGGACAGGCCATCAACCATGCTCCACTCATAATAGAGCTCAAAGTCAGGGTGGTTCAACTGAGGCAAAATATAATGCCCAGAGAGGCCCAGGTGGGGATCTCCAAGACAATCCAACAGCACCATGAAGTGGGAATCCTATGCCCTGCCATACACCTTACTAGGACAACTACCTGCTCAGGCAGCTTGGTTCACATGCCTTGACCTCAAGGATGCATTCTTCTGCCTCCGGCTGGTAGAGAGCAGTCAGAAATTATTCGCCTTCATGTGGGAAGACACCACAAGGACTAAACTCAGCTTACCTGGACCCGCCTACCCCAGTGATTCAAAAACTCACCTACCCTGTTTGGGAAGGCCCTAGCCAAGGACCTCAGCACGTTCACTGCCTCTGAGAAAGGATTCACCCTCCTCCAGTATGTGGATGACCTCCTTCTGGCAGCACCAACCTGACAGCAGTGCTATGAGGCAACCTGTAGGCTCCAGAGCTCCTCATGTCCGCCGGTTACTGGATCCCCTGGAAAAAGGCACAACTCTGCCTACAACATGTCAAGTACCTAGGATTAATCATCACATAAGGCAAATGAGCCCTAGGAACAGAAAGGAAAAAGGTCATCCTCAACCTTCCCATGCCAAATAGTCGGCAGAGACTACGTGAGTTTCTGGGGGCAGCTGGATTCTGTCGCATCTGGATCCCAGGGTTCACAGCACAAGCCTGACCACTGTACCAGGCTTTGAAGGCCCTGACACTGCACTGTTCTCCTGGGGCCTGGAGCAAGATGAGGCATTTCAAGCCATCGTGAGACAACTAGGGGAGGCTCCTGCACTAGGACTGCCAGATGTGACCAGACCCTTCAACCTGTTTGTCACAGAAAAGGACAAAGTTGCTCTGGGTATATTAACCCAGATAGTAGGGCCATGGAAGCAAGCAGTAGCATACCTCTCCAAACAGCTAGACCCGGTGATGTCAGGATGGCGCCCGTGCATAAGGGCCATAGTGGCTGCAGTCCTCCTCCTTCAGAAAGCAAACTGACTTTGGGACAAGATATAATGGTCCATGCACCACACTCTGTCACCAGCCTCCTAACTGGGTGTGGACACAAGTGGCTTTCCAACACCCGGATAGCACAATACCAAGGACTCCTCTATGAGAACACTTGAGTAACAGTAAAGACTATAAAGGGCCTGAACCCAGCAACCTTCCTGCCAACTGAGGAAGGAGAGCCAGAGCACGATTGCTTGGAAATCTCTGGAGAAATATACTCCAGCAGGCCCAACTTAAAGGATCAGCCCCTCTCTAGTCCTGAATTAGTCCTGTACATAGATGGCAGCAGCTACATTGAAGAAGGCATCCGCCACATAAGGTACACAATAATAGACAATCACCAAGTCTGTGAGGCCAGTGCCCTACCAGCAGGATGGTCAGCACAACGGGCTGAACTGTGAACACTCATCTGTGCTTTAGAATTGGCTAAAGAGAAATTCGTCCTGGTACACCTTCACAACCCTCCACATACACGGAGCCATCTACAAGGAAAGGGGTCTACTCACCTCTAGAGGAAAGGAAATCAAACATAAAGAAGAAATTCTTCAGCTGCTGGCTGCAGTATGGGCCCAAAAGGTAGTAACAGCAATACACTGCAAAGGACATTAAAAAGAAGACTTGGAGACAGCAAGGGGAAACTGGAGGGCTGATTAAGCTGACAGGGAGGCTGCAAGAGGAGACCAAACCAGGTTGCCAGAAACTAGAACCTGCCCCTTACTAACCCAGGACCTCCTAAAACCCGCTTATATGGCCAAGGAGGAAGCCTGGGCAAGAAAAGGATGCACTCAGACTTCTAATGGGCTATGGTGGCTACCAGATGGTAGAATATACATTCCTAGGATTAGAATGCCATCAGGCCATGGGGAAAACAGCCATGGGAAAGTTGCTAAAAAAATACTACTACAAAGGAGACAGAGGGAAGGAAAAAGGGGATGGATATAATAAAACAACAACAAAATTAAATTTTTTAAAAATCCCAGAGAAAAAGAAAAATAAATACTACTACATAGCCAAGCTCCCAAGCCTCTGTGCCTCTATCAGTGCCCATTGTGTTACATGTGCCAAGAAAAACCCGCCCAGCATCCAAAGACCCCTTCCAGGGTGCAGGCAACAGGTAGTATGCCTTTTGAAGACCTTCAAATAGACTTCACAGAAATAAAAGCCAGTAAGGGATACAAATACCTGTTAGTGCTGGTTTGCACATTTTCAGGATGGGTAGAGGAATACCCAACCCACACTGAAAAAAGTCAAGAGGCCACCCAAATCCTCCGCCAAGAGATCGTGCCTTAGTATGGGCTGCCCCTAACCATTGGAAGTGATAACAGGCTGGCATTTGTGGCAAAAGTAGTCCAAGAACTGAGCAAATGTCTGCAGATCAAGTGGAACCTACATGCAGCTTACCCTTCTCAAAGTTCAGGAGAAGTAGAACACATGCACAGAACCCTGAAGACCACTTTGACCAAATTCCACCCAGAAACTGGTTTACCCTGGCCTGACTTGCTTCCCATTGCACTGTTTCAGGTGCGAAATACCCCAAACCAAACTGGTACACCACCCTCTTTGAACTGCTCTTTGGAAGACCACCCCCAGTCTTGACCCTATCATGTGAAAACTCCCAAATATTAGGAGAAGCAGAACAGAGGGCTTTCCTATGCTGATTAGGGGAAAAAATGGCTCAAATCCACAAGGTAGCACTCAGTAGACAACTCACACCTTTAGGGCAGCCTGTCCAATCATTCCAGTCAGGGGACTATGTGTGGGTCAAGGACTGAAAAAAAGAGGCCCTCCAACCTATCTGGATAGGGTCGTACCCTGTCTTTTAACCACCCCTACCACCCTTAAGATTGCAGGTCTCATACCTTGGGTCCATCACAGCAGAGCCAAGTTTGCAGCTGTACCCGAAGAACCAAGCAGGGAGTGGCATTCAGTTCCGGACCCGGAGGACCCTCTGTAATTCAAATTCCAACAGGCCCCAGCAACAGACATGGTGTGGTGGAAAACTGCACCTGACCTGGCCTTGCTAATCATCAGAGCAAAGGCAGGTTTCTAGGAGTTGCCCTCCTGGAAACCACCCTGAAGGACTGGAACCTTGGCCAATGGTTGGCGTTGGCACTGGCATACCTTACTCTTGTTGTAACATTTGGCACTCTCTATTGTCTCCCTATCACTGCCTACATGGCCAGTAGATATCCTGGAATGCTACTTTCCTTCTTGCTCCTGTTGGGAGGACTAGAAGGTACCCCATCACCCCATGTAACTGCCTTGCCCCTAGTCAGAGAATCAAAATGGGGGCCACCCACTGGACGAGCCCTGCGATCCACTTTGTTGCTCACACTCTAGTGCCTCTTTCCTGCTACGATCGGACTCAGGCCACGCTGTGTACTAGGGGAGGAACTAGATACTGGACATGTGTTCTAAGCTACCAAGTACAGGGTGGTGTTTGCCAGAACATAGGCAAATCAGGAACCCATGCCTGCTGGACTTACTTCCCACAGCTAGGAAGCTCAGATAATGAGGAAAACAGGACCAAGCCCTAGCACAGCATATAAACCAATCAGGAATAGTAACCCAAAAGGTGAAAGAGCTTGGAGAAAGCACCCAAAGGGCAAGGGACATCTCTACATCCCCTTGGGGTTAGGGTCTAGGATTCTGGGCACAATGGCTGTCTCCTCTGTTGGGACCTCTATTCCTCCTTGTAGCCAGTATAAACCTAGGGCTGTACATAGTGCGCAACCTAATCCATACCATAGAGACAGTAGCAACCAGAAAAGCAACAGCCCAAATACTGGCTCTGCAGGAATACTGGGCCCTGAGCACAGAGGGTGAGGAATATCTAATACTAGAGGAATGGGATGATGTCTATAATGATGCTATCTAATATAGGCATCAAAGGGGGAATGATAAGGAAATTGCAGCCCCGCCCACTCTTGCTTCTGTATTATCTCTTGGAGCCAGAACTACCAGAACTGCAACCCCACCTAGGAAAACCCCACACACATGCTCCTGCATAAAAACCTACTTAAAACACAACTCAACTCAGGGCTCAGCCTTTGGAGAGTACTCCACTGAGCCTGAATGCATTAAATAAAGGGTTTCTTCGTTACTCCCTGCCTCGTGAAGGTGGTGTTCTTGGGTCAATTCTGTTTTCCGTAACACCCTTGGTATTGTTTCCCTTCTTCGTTCTGATGGAGATCCATCTTGGCATTGTTCCTCTGGCACATGACACATCTAGGAGTTACTTTTCATATGCTTTAGAAATTCCAGGACTTTTGAGACAATTTAATATACATGGTTAATGAGTCCCTTAGATAGCGATTGGCCTCATGCAAATGCTTCATGATGGGTCTACTAAACGTTCATGAAAGAATAGTAGAAAAGATTGTTCTTACTTCTACATTCATTATCATCAAAACCCCAGTTACTTCTTCATCAAAACCCCACTTCTCAGCCTTCTCTAAGTGTGCAGTCAAATTGTGACAAGTTTAAAACAAGTATCAAAGGTATGATAAATGTGCCGTTAGCAGCCTCTTTTGTTGTTTGATCAGCCAGATTATTTCCCCTAGCCACTTCAGTGTCCTCTTTCTGATGTCCAGGGCAGAGCATAACTGCCATCTGTAAAGATACCTGAAAAATTTCTAATTAAAAAATTTCTGCTACATGTTTAATCTCCTATCTCATAGAAGTTAATGGTTCTTTTCCCTTCCAGATGGATTAATTGCAAAATTAGGAAAGCTTACCTAGAGTCAGTATACAGATCCACTTTATTTCATGCAACAATTCCAGTGCCCTCGTCAATGCAATCAGTTCATCTTTCTGAGTAGAGGTTTCCGGCAGCAAGACCTTGGTTTCTACTATTCCCTCAAGAGTCACAACTGCATACCCAGCTTTTTATTTCCTTCATTCATATAACTGCTTCCATCTGCATATAGAATCCAGCTTGCCTCTTCTAGAGGATAGCCCTGTAAGTCAATTCTGCTAGAATAAACTTCATCAATTATCTGAGCACAGTCATGCATTAGCACCACCAAGTCAGGCTCCAGGAAAAGAGAGGCAGAATTTAACTAAGAGTTTTCAGGGAGATGTTGTGATTGTCAGGAATTGCTTGATACCTGCCCATTCTTCCAGCAGTGAGCCACAAAATTTACTTTTGCTTCAATAGGCTCAACACTTGGTGGGGTGCATAAATGGTGACCTATAAGAGCTTGCAGGTGGCTGGAACAGCTCTCAAGCAGGCTGGCCATCCCTAGACAGTATGATCTAGTTTCCTTGACAAATAAGCAAAGGATTGTGAAATGTCATTAGGCACTTGGGCAAGAACTCTTAAGGTCAAACCCTGCCTTTCATGAAGGTATAACTGAGGTCTTTAGTAGGTTTGGAAGCCCGAAGGCTACTGTAAAAGCCAGGTGCACCTTCAGGGACTCAAAAACCTGGGTACACTCTTTTGTCCTTTCTAAAGGGATATATTCTGGCCCTGTCAGTTTTTTTTTTTTTTTCAATTTAACAGATCTGATTTACAAAACAGAGTATTTGCCCAATATCCAACAGACCAATATCCAATGGCCCTACTCCCACTGGAAGTTTTCACAAAAGGGTATTGCCCTGCCCTGGTAGGGACTTTTCCCCCACTGAATTAGGTCCCCTGATGGGTTTAAGATAGCATAGGGGAGGGGGACAGAGGGGAGCAAAAAGGGGATGGATGTAATACAACAACAATAAAATTTTTTTTAAAAGATGAAAAAAAAAGAAAAAAAAAAGATAGCATAGACCAGTTCAGGTTCACTTTTTCCAGTTCCCTCAGCCAATTCAGAAGGAAGGTCCCTCAGGGCCAGAGAGGCCTTGGGAACCCTAACCATGCTCACAGAAGCCAGAAATATCTAGACCTTCCTGATCTCTCTGCTCTGAACTTCTGCTATCTGTCACAGGCAAATTCTGTTTTCTCTGGACTATTAATCTATTTGCTTTTAATTCTGAATCCCAACTATGTAAATTTATGAAAGTTTCTAAGTAAGGCATTTTTCCCAACTTCCCTGATTTGAAAAAACAACTCTGGTTACAGTTTAATACAGTAATTTAAAGACCTATTCAGTGGCCAGCACTCTCCTGAGTCCATTATACAATACATAAACAAAACAGTATTACAATAAAAGCATTTTCTTTTTAGTCATAGGTTTTCAAGCATAGGTCAACCAATTAGCCAAAATCCACCCCAAAGGGCTAATTCCTGAAAAAGAGGCTTTCCACCCCCCATTTTACCAGACAGAGCTCTAAACCAGAGGTCATCTCACATCACCAAAAACCAGACATGTCTCTAAACAGACAGTGTCTCGCAGCACCAAAAACCAGAAGATGTCTTTTATTTATTTATTCATTTATTTATTCCTAATGACCTTAGTTGTGACCCAGGATTGTAACCTGAACCAGAAAGTGCGGTGATTCAATGAAAATTAATCAAAGATAAAGATGACAGGAGGTGCCAAGAATCAGAGGAAGAGAGTCCCCAAGTGAAATTACTTGGCAGCTGCTAGCGAATCTCCAAATCTGCACCCCAGGGCCCCAAATCCATGCAGCTAATGGGAATCCCCGCAAATACCCAAACTTACTGGAGAGTCCCAAACTCTGTCCTGGCCAAGTTGCCAAAATATGAAACTGGAAAAGCCAGTGCTCATGCTGCCTGTCATCTACCAGACCAAATAAGCAGAGACAGGGGTTGAATCTTTATGGTGCTTTATTCAGATGGTTGGTGAATAACAGACTGTCTTTCATTCAATTATAAATTTTTATAAGGAGAAAAAGGGTGTAGGTGAGGGGTTTGAAATTAAGGAAAATGTTAATGAGATAAAAACTACAGCGATTTTTCTTTGTCCTGGGCAGGGGTCTTAGTCCTGGGAGGAGAATCTTTGTGTCCTGGGGGAAGATCTTAGTTCTGGGCATCCAGTTGGGTCATTCCTTCAGTTCCTGAAAGGATAGCTTTTTACATACATTAATTTACTAACTTATTGGCTATTGCCTGGAACTAAAATTTTCCAACATTTGAGGCCTCTATCATTTCTGTGCCAAAAAAAAAAAGGGGGGTGCGGAATAACAATGGTATCTACCATGTAGGTTTGTTTAAGGATTAAATAAATGTGTTAGTAGATGTAAAGAGCTTTGAATTATGCCCATCACTTGGTCTCTGTCTCTCCTGGACTGACATGCAGTCAGACATGTAGCCTGAGAAGTCACCTGGTTTGAGAAGAGGGAGGCAAAATAGGAAAAGGGAGACATGCAGCTTATGTAGAGGTAGAGAATTACATGTGGTATAAGAGTTGGAGAGTGTGTGCAAGATCCTCCCCTAATTGTGTACAGCAGCTGCCGGGAACTTTAAATTTATAACTGAATGCTAAGCTATAAATTGTTGTTTCTGAAAGATGGTATCTTTTGCTTGTCTGTTTGAAATCTAGCCTAATCAGGCAGGGCTGTCTATTTTGGGGTGTTTTTAAAGGAAGTGAGATTTAATGGCATAAGTATACCTTTAATATAAATCTACACACCCCTCAAATAAGCAAAATACCTTCTTATCACCAAACTCCATTATTAAGTGTCATTCTCGGCAGCTGACAACATTGGCCCATTAAAACTGAGGACCCCACCTAACACCTAAAGGGTCCTATTACAGCATCAGCTTTATTAATATCCACAGAGAACTGGCAATACATATTATATATTTAATACATAATTTTATATGTTTAATGTAATGTGAACTGTTATTTAGTATTTAAGTACAACATATAAAATATATAGAAAAAATATATACTTTCTCTTTCAGAGGAAGTAATCATGTTGCCCAGAAATCAACAATGTTACTAGGCATTCTAACTGGATAACACCAGTACCATATTAAGTAGAAAATAAACAGAGAAATGAGAAAATTCCAAGGGAAAAAAGATGGCATGCATTATGCTCTGAATTTACTCCCATCAGTAAGGTAATCCTGAAACATATGACCAGTATAAGGACAAACATAATTTAAACATAAGAAACATGATCCTCCCTGTTGAAAATAAATGAAAAGATTATTCTCCCATTCTTTTCTTAAAGTATTTAATTGAAACTGTTTGTAAGTACCTTTTCTCTTCTTTGAAATGTATATCAACTTTTCTGAAACTACATGGGCTTTTTGTCAGCTTTAAGATTTAAAAGAGCCTTTCTCAAGGACCTGGGGGCCATCTCTTTGAACTTTAAATATCAAAGGAAATAGTGCTCACATCTTCCAGACTCTGGATGGGGAACAGGACACTAACTTTGGTGGCCACCTGGCTCTAAGTTGCAAACTAAATCTTGAAATAAAGGTGTAAGAAGTTTGGCTATCACCAATAAATAAACAAAAACAAGTGTTGGTGAGGATGTGGAGAAAAGGGAACCCTTATGCCCTTCTCTCTAAAAATAATGATTAAATCTTTTTTAAAAAGTACACATTGGTAGTTACAAAATAGTAACAGGGATGTTATAAAGTACAGCATAGGGAATATAGTCAGTAATATTGCAATAACTATTTATGGTACCAGAAGGGTACTAGGTTTTTGGGGGAAACACTTGGTAAGGTATATAAATGTCTAGCCACTATGTTGTACACTTTAAAATAATATAATATTGAATGTCCATTGTAATTGAAAATAATTACTGAAAAAAATATGTGTTTATTTTTCCTTTGGATAAACAGCTAATATAGTCAACCCATTTACCAGGAAAATCTAGGATGAACTAGGCACGACCAAGGGTGTCATCAAAGCCTGACTCGTGGACCAGTTATCTTTTATCTTGAGAATATGTATGAAGTAGGTTGTATCTTTTTAGCTATATTAAAGGGTAGAATTCTTTCTCTCTTCATAATCTCTTAGCAGATTACCTATGATGTGTACTATTTTCAAATTTAAAGCTTACTTAACAATACAACTTTTCTTTCTCTACTACCTTTTGGAGACATTTCCTGTGTTGGAAGATTTTGTTTTTAATTTTATTTTCCCAACAATACTAGTTAATTGAAAAAATACCTACCCATTATTAGAATAGTATTAAATCAGGTTATATAAATAATTCATTCACAACCAATGTTTGGTGCAGCAGGAAAACTATCTGGTTATTACAGGAATTATTTTCAATTTGTTAATTATATATTTGTCCTTTATAAAATGTGACTAATAATTTGTTTTTTCTCAGTGTTGACCATAATCTCACTGTGTTGACCATGATCTCTCTGGGGATTGATGTAACAACCCAACCATTGAAACTTCCATAGCATTTAACAATAAAACAGATACTGAAAAGGAGGCTTTTTCACATTTTCTGAGTCAAGATGGAAAACTTGTCTGTTTCATTAGCAGCAAGTTTATTGCAATAGGTCACATTGAGACAAGTACAATGATCTGAAATATGTAGGAAGTAAGGCTGAAATCCAAATGATAAAACAGAACATTTCTTTAAATACTATGAGTGGTAAATCAATGAGCACTTAAGTAACATTGGAGAGAAATGCCAAGCAAGCATCAGATGAACATACAACATTTTCTAGGACTTTTTTGCACCCAAGGATCATGAGCTCCAGGAATCAGAAATTACTAACTAGTCCAAAATAACTAGCTGAAATAATATAATGTATTCCTCTTCAATTAGAGATGAAAACCAGGTTTTACACAGAGTAGAATAATTTTCTAAGAAGGAGAAAATTATGGCATTGCTCAGTGAAGCTCTGGGGTCAATCCTGAGTTACTGGCACTATTTTCTTAAGTACCACAGGGACTTTAAGTGTTTGTGTCTCTATCAAATACCACAGATCATAGGTTTACACAATGAATGCCTGATCACTGGTTCTGATCAAATCACCTGAAGAATGGAAGAAGTCTTATGCTTAGTGAATGATCACTACATGTCTTGATAAGAAGAGGTTTTTTTAAATTTAATTTTTACAGAACAAAATGGGATGCTGTTATTTCATTGCATTCAATGTCTGATACTAAAGGCCACAAATCAGCTTATCTTAAAAGGACAAGTTCAGCACTGACACTGCAGCCATGAGATCAGGCTCATAGGGCAGGTGAGCACAAACAATGTATGTGATTTCTGTCTCACTTGCCTAAAGGAGGTTGCTTGACCTGGACATCCTCCTCTCTGTTTCCTAACCTTTGAGCTGCAACAAAATATTGTCATAGAGGCACCATTTACCCAGAAGACTAGAACAGTGGGGATGTAGGGGCAGACCAAATTGACAAAAGACAACCTGGGTCTCAGTCATCTTGTGAAGTAGACACACCCACCAACCTAAAGGTACAGACATTTAGATGAAAAGGAAGTGAGATTTCATCATTATTTAAGCTATTGTATTTTTTCCAGTCTTTTTTTAATAGACACTGAACCTTTACCTTTCCAATTAAATGCAGGTGGTTTTGTTTCTGGGTGACCTAGCCATCTAGTGTTGGCTTTGAACTTGTGGAATTCTAATGGAATGTGTATTATGCTTAATACTCATCTTCTGTTGACTAAGTTGCCTGCAATTTCAACATTTTGTCCATAAGATACTGCTGCATCTATGTTTGTTAATTTATAATTAGAATGTGTGAAATGAGAGCAAACCTTGCAAATGGAGGGAATGATCACCACAAGTTGTTCAAATGATCTATATATCTATATGTACATAGATATATAGATATATAATCCCTATGTACTAAATAGATTTCTTGAAATAATTCAAGATGCTTGTTTAAAACAAAAAACAATGGGATACAAATTTTAACATGTTTTGCATCACATAGAAATGCTGAATATTTTCTGTGAGATTTGTGGTAAACAGTGTATATATATATATATGTTTCATATATATATATGAAACATATTTTGCACATCTATAAAATTACATAATATGGAATTGAGAACAGTTCCAAAAGGTACAGCCTTAAACTTTCTTTTTTTTTTTTTTGTAAGATTTTTATTTCATTATTTTTAGAAAGAGGGGAAGGGAGAGAGGCAGAGAGGGAGAGAGACATCAATGTATGGTTGCTTTTCACCTGCCTCCAGCCACAGACCTGACTGGAAACCTGGTTTGCAACCTTGTTATGTGCCCTGGCTGGGGAATCGAACCTGCGACAAGCCTTAAACTTTCAAGTAAACAAATGTATACATGCTGCATATATAAGAGAGGAACATAAATAAAATAAAGAGAATATATAAGTGTATAACATACAGGGTGTGTGTGATCAATTGGCAACATTTTAGTAAAATAAACAACATACTACAAAAGTGTTATATTTTGAAATAAAGTTATTCTTATATGTAAATACTTAAACATACTCATTATTTAAAAAAATTGTTCAAAAAAGTCTCCTGTTGATGTAATAATAGATTTAATTTGACTTCAGAATCTTAAGCAACTTTAACTTTTCTTGACATCATCATGTTTTCAATCTGAGCTTTAACAGCCTCTTTATTGGAATGAGGTTGTTTATTAACTTCTCCCTTAGAAATGCTCCATACAAAATAGTCTAAAGGATTTGCATGTGGTGAACTAGGTGGCCATTTCCTTTGACCAGAATTCAGGAACATTGACACTAAGACATTCTTGCAACTTTTTGGCATTATGTGCTGGTGCATCATTTTGTTGAAAGATAAAATGATGTCCATTTGTGACCTGCTTCATCCAAGGTACAACTACTCTCAAAACATCAAGGTAAACATACTGGATCTTCAATGATGATCTCCCAGATTCTGTGTACAGTATGTGGACTTGTGTGATCCTTGCATACCTTATGCATTTTCCTTGTTGGTTGTGGTGACACCAAGATCAGCATCATACACCTTCTTCATGATGTCAACTGTACATAAAGGGATGTTATTGAAGTCCACAATTTCCTTAGCAGTTGGCCTTGAACACAGTCCAGAAATTATGGTTGCTCTAACATCTTATTCCTTTGACATGACGGTTGTTCTCAGGATTTAATACTTTATATCTGAAACAATGATATTAAATCATAACCTTAGAAACACAGTTTTTCAAAATTAATAAGAAGCACATAAAATAAGGAGATGCAACATTATTGCCAATTGATTGTGGGCACCCTGTATATATAATTTTATGGTGGCTGTCTTATGTACATGGTCCATATAGGCACTCCTAACTCACTTAAAACTGCAGTTGAAAAATTTTAACACATGCATGAAATTATCACTCTTATCTAATGATTAATGGCTCCAAAGTCCTACCTTTAAAATCATCCCTTTTAGTTATAATACTATTTATAGAATTCTACTAATTCTGACCCGGCTATGCAAATCACACAATGACAAAACAAATTATATTAAGCAATGAGATGAAAGAAAGATAAGATTGCTGTTGACAGGGAAAATGGATAGAATATATGGGGCCAACTGAGGAAAAGCAGACTTTAGTGTTAAGATTAAGTGATAGGCTTTGATTACTTAAAAAATTTCTTAAATTGCCTAAAAAGCAATTGATGTACAAAAGGATTAAGAAGAGAAGTAAAGGACATTAAGGGGTACTCAAGTCACATTTTTCCTGCTTCTGAGGGTTCACATCACATGATACTAAGATCTTGGCTCTCACTAAGTATCTTACAAGATATAAAGCTGACTTCAGCTCCCTGTATTCATTCTCCTGGAATAATCACTTCTTAAGAGGGAGGGCAGTCTTAAGGGAGAGATTATAGCTAAAGAGATTTTGTCCAGGAATCCAGAAAAGACTATTCTTTATAAGGTTAGGAGTTCATCTCTGCCACACACTGCATCTCCTGAGCAAGAAAGTTCTAAGGCTGTAAGCATTTTCAATTGCTTTGATTTATCTCTACTTCTTGCAAGTTATAAGAAAATGTTCTATTTGAGACCATATCAGATTTCTTGTTAGAGATGAGATCTCATTTTCCAGAGTTCCTAAATTAATGTATAGATTAATTTATAGTTGAGATGTGAAAATAATAAATAAGGACATGCTTGGAGAGGCTTACAAAGATACAGAGTTAAGAAAAATACTGTGGAAGACTTCGGCCCTAAATCTTTAATTAAGCAAATGTGCACAGGTTACTTACACAAGAGAGGTTTCCATTTGTTAAATTGTTTTAATCAATTTTTCTTTTGAGAGGGAGGAAAGAGAGAAAGAGAGAGGAGAGAAAGAGAGAGAGAGAGGGAGAGAGAGAGAATTTGTTGTTGTTCTTAGTTTAGCATTCATTGGTTGATTATTATATGTGCTCTGACCAGGGATGGAACCTTCAACATTGATGTACTGAGGCAATACTCCTGAGCTACCTGGCCAGGGCTTGTTAAATTTTAACACTAATAAGAGGTAGATGGAGAGCTGGAAGGAGTAGGGAGGAGAAGTTCACATTTTTGGACACTTGCTTGACATCATGTATTCTTCATATGAATTAAAATCTGTTACCATTCTTTATTCTTTCCTTCTTAGGGACTTTTCTTTGTTTTGATGACCTTGGTGGCCTTGGGGAGTGCTGGTCAGATATATTACAGAATGTTCCCCGATTAAGGTTTTTCTCTGGTTGGAATATGGCAAAGGGCCACATCGAAGCAAGGATGCATACTATCAACATGATTATCATTGTGCATGTTACCCTGGATCACTGGACTAAGATAGGGTTTATAACATTTCTCCATTGTCCCATCCATACTGCTGTCTTCTTTTATAGGAAGACATCACATGCAGCCTGAAACAGTTATCTATTCATCTTCATTTATTTATATATTCAGTCATTTAATTACATCAATATGGATTTGTGGATATTTACTTTATGCTCTGGGTCATAATAAAAAAAAATATCATTATGCTTAGTTAAATAAGCCAGTCAGTGAAAGACAAATACCATATAATCTCACCCATTACAGGACTATACTGAACAAAACAAACAACAAGCAAAACAGAACTAGATACATGAATACACTGAATAGACCTTCAGTGGGAAGAGGGAAGGGGGTGGAAAAGGGGGCAGTGAGGAGGAAGAGGCTAAGCAAGGGAGAAGTTTAGTCAAGAAACTGGTAAGGAAGAACCATAAACATGGACAAGTGGGATTGACTTTGTGGGGGAGTGAGTGGGTGCGGAAGGGGACAGAGGGGAGTAAAAAGGGGATGGATGGATGTAATACAACAAGAAAATTAAATTTAAAAAAAACTGAAACAAATTTTAATTGAAAGTGCTTTTTAATTTAAAAAAAAAAAAAAACACCATATTTTCTTCCTTAAGTGGCTCCATCGTTAGCCATTATAAATTCTTTCAGTTGACTTTGTGTGACTTTGACTTAACCTGACCCAATGTGTTGCAGAATATTTGGGGGATTTATTATTTTGTTTGTTTGTTTGTTTTTGGTATGTATGTTTGTTTTGTTTTTCTCACTTCATTACTTTCTGGCTTTACAAGATGCTCCAGGACCACCTGCATATGCTCTGCCCCAGCTCTAAAATCAGCTATTTCTCCATAGAGTCTTGGTTTCTTTTATTAGAGTACAGTCTTAAAAACCAAGCTCTGGGTACTGTGTGGAAGAATTACCTTAGAAAAATCTTAACCTTATTCATAGGCATTGACAGCTTCTGGTCCCATTTACTGTTTCAGATTATTCTCTGCCTGCTCCTGAAATGTTAGTACCCCCCCCCCCCCAATCCCTGCACTTCTCAATGTATATTTCATTTAAGGGATTTCACCCATTTTCATGTCTCATTCTACCACCTGCTTGTTTGCTGCTGGCTCCCAAGCCTAAACCCTGATCTTTCCCCTAGCTAAAGACTTCAACTGACTGATAAACATAAATGATTAAATTTCACAGGCACCTCAAACCAGACATACCAAACCTGAATTCACAATCTTCTTACCAAATCATTTGCATTTCCCGTAAACACTGTTGACACCCATTCTGTCTACCCAGCCAACTCCCAGTCAGTCACCCCAGTCATTTTGTTCTTTCCTATGTCCCTTATTCTGCCCCCTCCTCAATCATCAAGCCCTACTTGTTAGAGCTTGTCATATATTAAGTAACCCCCTCCTTGTTGCCTCACATCTCTCAGTTCAAGTTTAGCGAGCACCTTCATCACCTCTCATCTGCATATTGAGTCTCACTGTCTTCTTTGTTGCCTTTTTAAAACCATCCCCTCCAATGAATCCCTGTGCCTCCCCTTCCCTCTGGCCATCACTATACTGTGGTCTGTGCCATTAGGTCATACATAAATGTTCTTCGGCTAATCTCTTCACCTTCTTTCACCTAGGTCTCCTTCCCTCTCTGTCAGCCCCCCTACCACCTTTGACAGCCATCAGTCTGTTCCATGCATCCACGCTTCTGTTTCTATTTTGTTCATCAGTTTCTTTTGGGCAAAGTCTGTTCCATGCATCCACGCTTCTGTTTCTATTTTGTTCATCAGTTTCTTTTGGGCAAAAAGGAGAGGACATCTGTAATAGTGTTAAGAATGAAAATAAACTTAAAAAAACCTTCTCACCTTGGGCCACAAAGATTTGTTGTAAATGCTAGTCCTACTCCATCATTCCTCTGCATACCAGATAGGCCCTGCACCATCACATGATTCAATTAAAGGCCTGTGGGTTTTTCATTACAAGCCTGACACAGAACAAAAACACATACCCAGAAGACACCCTGACCACACCAGCTCGCCACATTCTCATTAGCGGGTGCTGTTGCAATACAAGACTTCAGCAAAGGTCCTGGAGGTGTATGGGAGCCACTGAAAAATTATTTCCTAATGAAAACACCAACATGGACAAGATCATGGTCATTATTAGAACAGAAAAGTGATTATAGAATCAATATTACAACTTATTAAGGAAAGCCTAATGATCCTATGCAGTTTTCCTCAATGGCTGTGCAGCAAGGTATCAGGGTACTGAACTCAGGTTTTTGAAATTACAGAGAATTTGTTAGCATGGATAAAGAACTGAAATGTATAATGATTTATGTGTTTGATTCATTTTCTAACACATCCATAAATAGTCTGTTTTACTAATTTCTATGGCAGTACTTTCTGGAGAGGAGGAGTAAGCTGAGCTCAAAGTCAGCAAGCTGGTAACTAAGGATTGCCAAGTACATTTGAACTACCTTCTGCCATAGAAAATCAAAAGGTAAGAATTGCTCCACCATGGACCATTTTGTTCTGTCAAGACCGTAACACATTTGTGATGTCTCGGCCCAGACTTCAGTTCCCTTCATTTCCCAAATTCTGGAATGTTAGTAAGAGGTTTCTTGAAGTTCACTTCTCAGAGAATCATGCAGTTTAAAATCAGGGATACAGTCCCCTACTTAGTATAACTTCTAAAGAGAAAAATCTATGTCATTGAAAGATCTCATTACTCATTCCTTTTTTGTAAGCCACACTGGCTCCATCTCTATAAAACTTCATTTCCAATCAAAATCAAAAGTCTTTCATTCCCCTTCAGGCAGAACATTCTTTCTGTATTTACACTCTTTCCTATCCACACCAAAGCTTATCCCTTTCTGCCTGTTCCTTTTCTGGGAAACTACTACATCAGTAGTGATCTTCAGTTCACAGTTAGAAAATTTCCTTTGCATATAAGAATATTCTACATTCTCCTGCTAAGGTGTCCTTAAGTGGGTACAATTTCCTTGCCCTAAAATTGTGTGTGTGTGTGAAATTAGTTTGGGCTGTTCTATATTACAGATGTCAAAAAAACAGAAACTAATTACAGTCTTACAATAGCTCTCATTTAAAGGACCACAAAACAAACAAACAAAAAACATCTGTAGTCATTGTTTTATGGCCCTACTTTAAGCATAAGGTACCTTTAAAATGGTATTGACATAACTTATGCCCTTGATTGCATCGTTTATTTATCAGATTAACTTTCAACATCACATGCAGATACTATAGGAGATATCATAACTTATAAATATTAGCCTTAAAATATAGGAATTTTGTCTAACATTACTATGTAGACATAATGTATAACAAATGAATAACAAAACTGTTATTTTTCCATGACTAACTTCAAAATTTGACTAAAAATATATTTTTATAAGGCAGTTTTATTTTTTATAAAGTAGAAAAGTTTATAATTACCCTTTATATCCAGATAGTTTAGTTTAAATATATTGACAAATCATTTCTGCTGAGCAGTTAATTCTAACAACTATACCTTTTATTTATTTTAAAAATCGATTTATTATTGTTGTATTACAGTTGTTTCATATTCACCTCATTGTTCTCCCCTATACTCTCTTCCCTCTCCCCCAGTCAATCCCCACCTCCTTGTTCATGTTCATGTTAGTTCTACATCTAAACCTTACTCCTTCTCCCTGTCCCTTTCCTCCCTCTGGTCACAGTATTTCTGCTCCTTTTTCTTTTTCCCCCATGTCTCTGGTTCCTTTCTGTTTGTCTGTTTGTTTATTCATTAGTTGCCTGTATTGAGTGAGATCATATGGTATTTGTCTTTTGCCACCTGGCTTATTTTACTTAGCATTATATTTTCCAGTTCCAAACATGCTGTTGCAAAAGGTAGGTGTTCTTTTTTTCTTTCTGCTATGTAGTATTCCATTGCATAAATGAACTGGTTTTTTTATCCATTCATCCACTGATGGGCACCTAGGCTGTTTCCTGTGCTTTGCTATTGTGAATAGAGCTGCTATGACCATAACAATTCTTCTGAATTGGTGTTTCAGAGTTCTGTGGGTATTAATGTCACTATCATTACTGTTTGGACATAAGTTCAATCTTTCCTTAGCATGTATATTTTTTTCTGTTAAAATTTTCAATTTAAAGAAGTGATTCAATTTAAAGAATGTACTGAATTTAAGTTGGTCTTATATTGCTACTTGAGGGATGCATTTAAATTGATGATTGGTATCATTGTAAACTTAAAGAATAGACTGCCTTTCTGAAGTGATGTGGATGGACAGAGGCAACATAAAGGAAGGATGCATTAATAGCAATGTGCTTCACTGTAACTTATATCCCTCTTTAAGAATTCATCAGGAACAAAAAAAAAAAAAATGTTTAAAACATTTAAAACAAAACAAAACAAAAAGCCCTCAATCGTATTAACCATTATTTTAAATTTAGAGAAAAAAGGTCCCTTAAATTTTTCACAATCATAATAGAAATTTTCTATTATTTTAAAAAGTTTTCTAAATAACAAGCTTACCATAGTATATATCTCTAATTAACTTCTGATTATCCGCAGTAATGGAAAATTAATATAAACAGAAATAATAAGTTGAGAAAGTTCAGATATCCACCAATATTGACCATTTTAATTTAATATTTAACTAAAATGCTGTTAATAATTTTCCTGAATTAAAAAAATTTTCTTCCCCTCAATTTTCTGCAAATTTCATACTATTTCTTTACTGAATAAACAAATTTAGTGATAATATTATAGTTTCCATGCTCTACACTATGAATCTAGTTAGAAATTCTAAAAGTCACAGAATCCCTCCCTATTCTTTTTATATTTACAAACAATATTAGTTACCTTAGTAATATCTATTCTTCCCTTATTTTTGTTAACAAAGCCCTTATTTTCTTAAAGTGCTAATTACACATAGTCATCTTCCTGGCTTCTCATACCTTTTTTAAAAAATGTTTCATTGTATTTTTTTTTCATTACCATTTTGCCTTCTTATAAGCCCTCCCCTACTCAATCACCACACTGTTGTCTGTGTCTACGAGTCCTTTTTACTTTTTCTTCAATTCCTCCCCTTAACCTCACCCTGCCTTAGCTGTCATCCTGCTCTCTATATAGTATATGAGTCTGTCTATATTTTGCTTGTTAGTTCAGTTTGTTCTTAAGATTCCACATAGTGAAATTGTAGTGCATTTGTCTTTCTCTGACTTATTTCACTTAGTATAATGTCCTTCAGATTCATCCATATTGTCACAAAGAGTATAATTATCTTTTTTTAAAGCCAAATAGTATTCCATTCTTAAGTATCCCATAGTTGTTTTATCAACTCATCTACTGACAGATGCTTAGGCTGCTTCCATATATTGGTGATTGTAAATAGTGCTGCAATTAACATGGAGGTGCTTATGTTTTTTCAAATTAGTGTTTTGGGTTCCTTTGGATATATTTCAGAAGTGGGATCACTGAGTCAAAAGGCAGATTATTTTTTAATTTTTCAAGGTATCTCCATACTGCTTTCCATAGTAGTTACACCAATTCACATTCCCACCAACAGCACAAAAGAGTTCCCCTTTCAACACATTCTTACCAGCACTTGTTTATTGATTTATTGATGATAGCCATTCTAACACATGTGAGGTGATACTCTTTGGGTTTTAATTCATATTTCTCTGACAATTAGTGACATTGAGCATGTTTTATGTCTATTAGCCAACTAGATACTCTCTTTGGAGAAGTATCTATTAAGGTCCTTTGCTGATTTTTAAAATTAGGTTGTTTGGTTTGTGTGTGTGTGTGTGTGTGTGTGTGTGTAGTTTTCTAAGTTCTTTATAAATTTTGGATATTACCCCTTATTCGATGAATCAGAAAATATGTTCTCCCATTCTGTGGGTAGTTGTTTTACTTTGCTGTGCACAAACTTTTAAGTTTGATGTAGTCCCATTTGTTTGTGTTTTCTTTTGTTTCCCTTGCCTGGGGAGATTTACCAATAAATTATTGCTAGGAGCAATACTGAGATTTTACTGTCTCAGTATTTTCTACTAGAATTTTCATAGTTTTTGGGTGTACTATTTAAGTTGTTAACCCAGGTTGAATTTATTCTTTTAATAATTTTTAATTTTTAAAAAATTAATTGATTATTGTTGTATTACAGTTGTTCCATTTTTTTTCTCCATTACTCTCAACTGCCCCATCCACCACATCCCTTCTCCTACAGTCAATCCCCAGGTGTAGTACACCTCCACAGGTTATTTATAGTAGTTCCTTGACTAAACTATTCCCCTTCTTTCCCCCTTTCTCCACCAGTCCACCTCCCTTCTTCCCACTGCCAATCTGTTCCTTCTTCCCATGCCTCTGGCCCTATTTTGATTTTTTGCTTGTTTGTTTTATTCATTAATTTCCTGTATAGGGTGAGATCATATGGTATTTATCTTTTTCTGCCTGGCTTATTTCATTAAGCATGATACTCTCCAGTTCCAACCATGCTACTACAAAGGATAGGAGTTCCTCCTTTCTTTCTGCTGCATAGTATTTCGTTGTGTAAATGTATCAAAGTTTTTTAATCCACTCATCCACTGATGGGCACTTAGGCTGTTTTCAGCACTTGGCTATTATAAATAGCACTGCTATGAACACAGGAGTACATAGGTTCTTCTGAATTGGTGTTTCAGCGTTCTTCGGGTATAGTCCTAATAGTGGAATCGCTGGGTCATAAGGCGGTTCTATTCTTAGTTTTTTGAGGAAATTACACACTGTTTTCCATAGTGGCTGCACATTCCACACTGTTTTCCATAGTGGCTGCACTAGTCTGAGTTCCCACCAGCAGTGCAGTAAGGGTTCTCTTTTCTCCACACCCTCACCAGCACTTGTTACTTGTTGATTTGTTAACAATGGCCATTATGACTGATGTGAGGTGGTATCTCATTGAGATTTTAATTTTCATTGTTCTGATAGCTAATAATGTTGAGCATTTTTTTCATATGCCTATGGGTTCTTTGTCCTCCTCTCACTTTTTATATAAACTAAACTAACATGAAAGATAACATCGTCTTCTCTACAGTAATAAAATGTCTGCAAATCATGAATGAAACCTATGAGTACCAGTACAATACATTTTTTATTCTAAGACATTATCAAAAATGCAGCATGGTTTTAGTAAAATTTTCTCAAGAATGGGAAAAATAAGACTATCTACATATTAAGTATACAACTTGTTGTGAACTATAAGCCAGTTAAAATAGGTTAACATGTAAAAATGTCATTCTTATAATCAAATAAATATGGTAATAACATTTTAAAACTGTTTGTTAATCACATTTTAAAAAATGATTGACATACTCATGCTCCCTAACTTAAACCCTCTCATAACTCTTTGTCTCACTCTGGTCTTCAACTCCAGGTGCCTGCCTAATCCTCAGGCCCTGTTACCTCTCCAGGTGTTTCTTCTGGAGAGCTCATCCATTCAAAGAGCCTCAGCTCTCAAAATCTATGCCAATTACTCTCAAGAATCTGAAGAGATAACTGAAAAATTTAGGTTATGAAAGGCACATTTTTCTTATTATCTATTGAGAAATTCCACTTGTATACCCCAGACTAACTTGATAACTTTTTCCAATACGGCTGTGATCAGAGGGCACAGCGACTTGCTTTCTGTACCTTGGTCTTCCTGGCACTGAGCACTACACAGAGAGAGATGCATATGACATACAGCTCACTTACATGAGTGAAGAAACACAGGGACAAACAAAGAAATAAAAGAATAAGTAGATGATATGAATGTGGCAGAAAAAATTTACTTCCTGGGATTTCAGAGGGGCACAAATTAGTGTCATCTATAAAAACAATGCAGGTTTGGGTAATTATAATCAGAAATAAGTTCCAAAGTATTGTTGAGTTGCTATTTGAGAAAGGCATCTTCCGTGATTGAAATGGTAAATAGTCATCTCACTTAATAGGCACATGGATTTGGACAGTCCTAATAACACTTTTAAGCTTAACATTCTGGCAGATGAGAATACAGTTCTATTAAAAACCAAGGCTGTTTTCTGTTTGAGCTGCTTATTGAAATAATTGTCCTTAAAAGTGTCCAGGCCCTTGTTGCTATTTGTTGTAGTTGCTCCGTTTGCAGAATTCTGAGTCTTCACAGTGCATAACCAAATTACCCAGTGCTTTTTTCAAACAAAAAAAGGTGTACCTACCTACTGGCACCTAGCTTTCCTCACAACCTGTTGAGAAGTGCCTGGCTCTCCACTGAGTGAAACAGGCATATCATGCCCTGAATTTTCACAGAGAATATCGTTTCCACTGCTTGAATGCCTGATATCTGAAGTATATGGATATCATTCAGCAACACCCTCTATCAGCACTTCAGGCACTTGTCAAAGTATTCAACCATGATTTGACTATGATGCAGTACTTGGGAAAAGCTTGCTTGAACGTCTGATATTGAAGAATGTGTAGGGCATACACTAACTGTCCATCACTCTAGTTTCTCAAAAGCCTAACCCTGTGTGGTTCTAGCACAGAAAGAAGAGTATTGCTAAAATGCTTGCACTGATTTGAGCTTTCGTGTTAGGTCCTTAATTTTTATAGAAAGACAATATGAAATATTTATATTGAAAATGATTCTGTAGTTATTATTAAAAAATCATTGTAAAGGTACAAGAAATCAACTCTTTTATGATCTCAGCATTAGAATAAAGTTAATAATTTCTGGCGAATTTGTTAAGAAAACTAACTCATACCAGGTGCCTGTTATGCTGATTTTTCTGCAACTTCTCAAGAAATTTTTTTATTAAAAATTCTTCAAATGTATTAAAAATGAAATAGGATTAATAAACAAAGATGTAGTTTACATTTTAGTCTGACTTTGAGATACAGAGAATATTTGAATATGATATACGTTGATTTCATTTTAGAGACTTAAATTTTCACAAACCCAATTGAGACTTTTAATGTCTTTATTATTTTCCATCATCATTTATTCACCCTATCCCCTCTTTTACCTCCACTCACCCTACCCCCATAATTAAGACACTGTTATCCATGCCTACAAGTTCTTTCTTTCTTTTTCCTTTTTTATTCAATCTCCCCAGCCACCAACCCTGCCAAGAGCTGTTAGCCTGCTCTCTTATCTATGAATCTATCTCTATTTTGCTTGTTAGTTCAGTTTGTTCATTAGATTCCATATATGAGTGAAATCATATAGTATTTTTCTTTCTATAACTGGGTTTTTTCCACTTAGCATAATGTTCTCCAGTTCCATCATGATCTATATTGTGAGTGTCTGTTGATGGGTTAAACTGAAGCACAGTTTTTTTTAAATTTTATTGTTGTTGTATTACATCCATCTCCCCCCCCCCC
>PVIW01011000.1:0-40365 GCA_004026585.1 Noctilio leporinus | reverse complement strand
ATTTTTAGAGAGAGGGGAAGGAAGAGAGGCAGAGAGGGAGAGAAACATCAATGTATGGTTGCCTTTCACCTGCCTCCAGCTACAGAGCTGGCTGGAGACCTGGCTTGCAACCTGATTATGTGCCCTGGCTGGGAATTGAACCAGCAACCTTTGGGTTTGCAGGCCGGCACCTTATCCACTATGCCACCAGCCAGGGCTTACTTCTGTGTTAAGTGATAGAAACTTGTTATTTGAACTAAAGAAGCCTAAACTATAACATAGAGAAATGTATTTTCCGAGTTCTAGATCTTACAGCATTTACTAAAATATTATTCTAGCCTGAAATCTCTTCATCCGTATAATAAAGTAATGAAAAAATAATCAAAACTAACATTTATTTTATTGTCATCATGTACCAAGAATTGTGATTATTTCTTAGCATAGTAGATATCATCAATGTCACATTGATTCTATGATAGGTACCCTTTACACCTACTTTAAATATGAAGCGGGGAAGGAAAAGGGAACAATACAAGCAAGTATATGCTTTCTGTTAGTTAACTCACATTTAATAATGGATCAGAGTAAAAGAATGATAAAGTTTGTTTACTTAATCATAAGCAGTATGATAGAGTTTTGTTTTGCCTTGTTTTATTTGGTATATACAGTATGTACATATATGTAATCAGGTCTGTCCAGCCACGCAAACTGTTTTAATTATATTGATATTGGCTATACTTTTGGAACGGACAGACACACACATATATGTATATATATGTATACTGTATATGTATATATGTATACATGTATGTATTTTATATGTGTGAATATATATGTCTGTGTGTATTTATATATATGTGTGTGTGTGTATATATATATGCCTTTTTGTATCCCCTGAGTTTATTTTGGTGTTTGCATTTATATTCATTTAATTATTTATCTATTTTATTTATTTGTTTGTTTGTTTGTATTTATCTTTTCCTTGCTGGAACCCCTAAAAATCCATGGTTAAAAATTAGTGAAGTGCTCTGATCATAAAATTTGTGTTGACTCATTTGTTCATTTCCTTTTTCCAAATGAAAAGGAGAGTCCATTTTGGTTACTATTATAGGTTACAAACATTAACTCATATTGTGGACCCTTGAGAAAGAATAGAACAACTAAGAAGGGTTCTTGTTTCCTAATGGCGCTCAGATTTAGGAAACAGCCTCAGGGCCATTTCTATGTAGGGGCTTCTCAGCAAATGGTGCTTCGGGCGGGAGCCTGCCCTGAGCTGCCTGCACCCTGCTTTTGCACCTGAGCCAGCCCTCCTGCAGGTGTGCCATGAACTCTAACTCAACCAACGGAACAGAGGTTTCCGAGGTCCAGTCAGAGCTGTACTGTGATACCCGCCCCAACCCCCACACGCGCATCAAGGTTTTCACTGACCCTTAAGCTTGGCTCCATTTAGGATCAGTCAGTACAGGGTATTTTAGAGCAATCTAACTGTGAGCATTTGGAGTCCTCATTTGCACAGGACAAGCCAATCAAGGACAAGGAGTGGTCTAGGGCAGGTGACTCTGGCCTGCAAAAGTCAGCTGTCGTCCAGCCCGGTGAGCACACTTCCCCTTGCGAAAGCCTGCACCCCAGGCTGAGCGTGGACCCCGGGATGTCTCACGAGGAGCAGAACCACAGGGCTGAGCGCAAGCGGGAGAGGGCTAGCACCCAGATGTCCTGGAGGAGCAGCGCCCCTAACTGAGGGTCGTGGCAGGAAACCTAACAGCCCGCGCTTTTCACAACATGTGCTGTGTCACAGTTGAGCTGTTTGCACAACTAAGTTTCCTTCTTCACTGCACCCCAAATTGGGCATTTCTTTTGGGGTTGAACTGATGCCAATGACCATCTGTTGACATTATTTATATATGTTACTTTTACGTGGAATGAATACATGCAATGTGACCTTTTAATTATCCACTATGGATTCCATAAGAAATTCAGGAAATAATTATGAATCTAGAAAAACATGGTTTTAAATTAATGATAATCTTGAAATGTAAGTGTAGAAATTTCAATTTTTCTTGATTTACATACCCTTTTCCTTTTCCCAGATATAAAACCTAATTTATACAAAAGATCCTTGTATTATGAAACAGATTTTTAGTTTAGTTTTAGACCCAGGGAAAAACATAGAGATAAAGGAATCTTTCAAATATACTTAAATAATGAATTATGTAGGCCTTTTTAAGACCCCAAGGAATAAAGGTGTAGTGAATTGGTTGTAGTGTATTCAATTGATTTATGGAAAGCATAAATCAATTCATATTTTATTGCAAGCCTAGCAGGTACTTTGGACATATAATACACAGATTATGTCATTTGGAAAAGAAGTGTACACACACACACACATACACACACACACAAAAGCACATGGAGAAGCCTGTGCGTACATATACATAGATGCATCAATGTACATATACACTTTACGCACATACAGAATACACATATATTGACTAGAAGAAGTAGTGCAGTTTTTAAAATTTGTAATCTGAAGCCAGGACCCCTGAGATTAAATTCTGACTCTAACCCATTCATCTTCTTCACCTGCAAAATTGGATTACAATAATGTTTACTTCATGGGTCATATTTAAGTATTAAATGAGTTATTCTTTATAAAAATATTAGAACAATGCTTAACAAATTAGTGTTGCTAATTCTCAATGTGATATTTAGTACATGTTAGCTAATAGGTATATTTAATTTTAAAAGCAGATACAAATAATAGTACCAGAAATATATTTTATGAGCTAAATTTGTACAGGTATAGGTAAAAAATGAACTGATTCTGATATACATACCTTTAAATGTTCATCAGTTTTACCAATCATATAACCCCTTAGTTGAAAATAATTAAATATAAATTTTCCTGATTACATGTGATATACCATATTATACTATTTAGAAGGATGACAAACATCAATTAAGATACATAGATAAATGGTAGTAAAAGGAAAAATTTGGTATGATTCCAATGTAGACAAAGTAAATTGTGGTGTTTCTTTTTCCATAATATTGTTCTACCAGTTAAGGGAAAGAAGACACTACTACATAAATGTCATCCATAGAACATGGTGGTAGGTGGACACAAGGTAAATTATATGGGCTTAAATACAGATTATGGAAGCAGAGATGTAAAACAGTAAGTGAGAGAAGATAGACTTTAGGGAAGATATATTTTGAGTCAACAGAACTTGCTGAAATATTGAATGTGAGGTATGAGAGAAAAGATAGCCTGAGGAAAATGTATTTTTACTATAACTAAATAGTAGAATATTGGCATTATATATTGAGTTAAGGAAGACTAGGGACATGAGAAACACAAGGAAAATAAAGCAATAAGCTCTTAGAAATTCACCAAATGCTCTATAATTAAGAACAAGAAAAGAATTTTAAATATCAGTTAATTAATAAAACATAAACTACCCTTCCACAGCAGGATAATAAATGGATCATTCATATCATGTGGGATTTGGCTAACTTTCTAAAACTAAAGATAATGTTAAGCACATTCATATCCTAATGACATTACAGAAGAGTTGCTAAATACTCTTAAGAGCTCATCTTTGGATGACCATGGTAATTTTTTTATTTACCTCTTCACTTCATTAGAATAAGCATTAATTGCAGAAAATTAATTTATGCTATAAATTGTCAATTTATTGTAGTGAATTGTGATGTTTCTCCCCCACCCCCAAATGGCTTACCAGTTAAAGGAAAGAGGGTACTAAATAAGTATCATTTGTAGAACATGATGGTATGTGGACATATGGTAGATTAGCTTTACATTCTCCAGATGGCTGCTTAGTGAACTGTAGACTCTTAAAACATTTACCCTAGTAGAGCAGAGGAGTGTAGTAGAAGAGATCTTCAGAAGATTTGGCATGTGTCACCTGCAATTTGGGGAATCATAGTGAATGGTGTTGCCTTCTTGCTTTCTGAGAATTCTGTTGATGGAATGAATAAGCAGTGAATTCCAAACAACGAGAACTGAAAAAACAGTATCAAATCATGTCATGTGGACAAGAGGTGAAACTCTAAAACATAAGAATAAAGTAAGACTAAAAGTCAAATATATAGTATAAAGTATAACATGGAAATTATGTCAAAAGAAAACTATTGTATTAAAATTCAATGCAATAGATGTTTAGGCAAGTAGAGGTATAAAGAAATATTACATAATTTTGAAACTGAATTTATCATTAAGGTAATGATTATGAATTTAAATTTTAATTGAGTTAAAATTATTTTGTGATATTTTTTAATGTGTGTTCATAAAGCAAATAGCCAAAAATAGATACACTAACCATCTGACTCAATAACTTATATACCAAAGATAAAAAAGTAAACTCAAAGTCTATAGTTAACGATAATGTATTCTACACTTAAAAATTTGTTAAGAAAGTAGTCTTTGTTAAGTGTTCTAACCACAATAAAATAAACATTTAAAACAGAAAACACATCCTGAAAATAGTACATCTCTAATAAAAAATTCATTAGCATAGCTACCAAAATGTAATTTAAAATGCAGATTTACCCACTTTTCTAAATAATTGAAAAACAGTTAACTGCATCCTGATCAGACAATGAAGAGAAAGGAAAAGTACAGGCTAATTTACTTATAAATATAAGATAATACTCTAAAATATTATAATCCCAGTTTGTTACAGTTGCATTTGTAAATTATTTAAAATGTATACATGCAATATGACAAAGTTGAATTTATTCTGGGAAATGTATGATTGATTAATTTTTTTCTTTTTTTAAAGATTTTATTATTTTTAAAGAGGAGGGTAGGGAGAAAGGCAGAGAGGGAGAGAGACATCAATGTATGGTTGCCTTTTTTACCTGCCTCCAGCTACGGATCTGATTGGAGACCTGGCTTGCAACCTGGTTATGTGCCCTGACTGGAAATCGAACCAGTGACCTTTGGGTTCGCAGGCTGGTGCCTTATCCACTGTGCCATCAGCCAGGGATTAAAAATTGCATTTTAAAACTAGTGATAGAATAGTAGAAAAATGTTTTTATAATACCACTTACAAAAACATATACAGTATCAATGTCTATGAACCAGTCTAGTGAACATTATTCAAAACTTTAAGAAAACTGTAAAATATTGTTGATGAAAATTAAGTCATAAATAATTGAATTACACTGTGTTTATGGATTGAGAGAAGCAAGCAAAATTTCCTCTATTTGATCTACAGTTTCAATGTAGACTTTCAGAACAGAAGTCTAACCTAGTATTTTATATTGTAGGTTCTGTTTGCTCACAATAATTGTGAGGTATAATAGATCAAGAACAGCTACAATACATTTTACAGTAAATTATTGAGGATGGTGGACATGCTCTGCCACATACCAAGATTTATTTTAAATCTACAATAAGTAAGATAATGTTGAGTTGTCACAGATATAGAAGTGTGACAAAGCAAAACAGAAAGCCCAGAAAATGACTCACACATAAATGGACTTGAGATTTAATAAAAAGTGACAATACAGAAAAAAAGAAGTGATGGCCTTTTCAATAAATGCCACTGGGTTGTTTAGATTTTCAAATTTGAAGAAATGAATTTTGACTTTTAGTTCAAGCGTCATGCAAAAATATATTCTAGTTTAATTACATAACAATATTAAAGAGCAAGAGGTGAGTGAGGAAATAAAGAGAGGATATATTTATGATCTCATAGTAGGGAATTATTTTAAACAGGAAATAATAAAGCATAAAGAAATAGATAATATTAAACTGAAATTATTGAGTGAAAAATGTATTTCCAATATTTTACAAAACAAAGAATTATTTATTTAAAAAGACAAAGTATTATATAAAGACAAAGATTTTATCTTGAGTATTTATTTAATTTTTTTCAAATCAAGAAAAAAAAGATGAACAAACCAAGGAAACAATAGGCAATGTATTTAATTAATCATTATATAAAAAAGAATAGCCACGTAGCCAATATACATATGAAAACTTGTTAAGCCTTTCTATTACAAAAGCCAATTAAAATCACAAAAAGTACATTAATTAACTGTTGCTAATGTTTAAAATTTGTTGAAAATTCAAATATGTCAAGGATATGATATAATAAAAACTCAAAATCAAATATTGATTAACTAACTTTGACAGATTTCTTGGAAGTATCAAGTGATGTTGAACATAAGTATGCACCCTATGCCATAGCAGTTACCATCCATGAGGGTACCTAAGCAAAATGCAAATTTGCATGTATCAAAAAATACATATGAGCCTTGGCTGGTAGCACAGTGGATAAGGTGCCGGCCTGCAAACCCAAAGGTCGCAGGTTCGATTCCCCAGCCAGGGCACATAACAAGGTTGCAAACCAGGTCTCCAGTCAGGTCTGTGGCTGGAGGCAGGTGAAAAACAACCATACATTGATATCTCTCTCCCTCTCTGCCTCTCTCCCTTCCCCTCTTTCTAAAAATAATGAAATAAAATCTTAAAAAAAAAATAACATATGACTATTTCCCATGATATAATTTTTAAAATCTTTTTTTTTAAATTAAAGTTGACATACAATATTATTTAAGTTTCAGTTGTATATCCAATAATTAGACATTTTATAATTTACTAAGTGGACATCCTGACATATACATGCAATGCAATTTTTAAGAACCCCAAACTTGAAAAAATTGTCAAGTGGAAGTGAATAGATAAATCATTTAGAGGTATAAAAGAGAATAATGTGGAGCAGAGGTCACCAAATATTTTCTGTAAAGAGATAAATAGAAAAATGTTTTAGGGTTTGCGATACATGTTTCTAACTTAACTGCTCAATTCCACTCTCATAGCATGAAGACAGATATAGGTGGCTTTGACTGCATTCTACTACAATTTTATGTTAAAATCCATAAAGGCCAGAGTTGGTTGGGGGTCAGTAACTTGCTAATTCCTACTGTAGAGGAAAAGGCAAAATAAAAAGCAAAAAGATATCTACAGCAAAACAAAATATTGATGAGTCCTCAAAAAGTATATTGTTGAGTCCTGGCTGGTGTGGTTAGTGGACTGAGCACTGGTGTATGAACCCAAGGGTCGCTGGTTTGATTCCTAGCCAGGGCACATACCTGGGTTGCAAACCAGGTCTCCAGCCGGGGGCAGGTGAAAGGCAACCATGCATTACTGTTTCTCTCCCTCTCTGCCTCTCTCCCTTTCCTGCTCTCTAAAAATAATGATGAACTAATGTGCTCTGAAAAGAAAGCAATAATGGAGGGTTATACCAAAAGGACACAGAAAGCATCTAAACAACTTCCCAATGACCAACTCTGAAAATATTTAAGCCATAAAATAAATAACAGAATATTGGATTATAACCAAAGTTATACAATAAATATCCATGAGTCCATACTGATATAAATGCTTGAATAAATAAATAAAAGAACCTAATCACCCATACAAAAGAATTCTAAAAAACTTATGTAGATATTATACTATTAGGAGATTTAACATTTCTTAAATGTAGGCTGCACATAATGACTGACTTTCAGACTACAGCGCAGAAATTGGGGGTTAAAAAAATTAACTTTAGAATGGAGCTATCTGATAATAATACCTCAGCCTGGTAACCAAGCTGATCATTACCAGTGATAAGTCAGGCAGAAATGAGTTGTAGAAAGACACTACTCTGCTCGTGCTGTGATATTGTAAATACTAAACTCAGGAATGGTTGTGAAGAGGAAATGGAGAGAACTTAACTGTTGCATGTAATTGGAATCTATCTTGGAGTGGAGTTAAAAATGCCATAGCTCAACAGGCTACTTATTGCTTTTCATGAACATTATCTCATATGTAATGGTGTTGGGGAGAGAGGAGGAATTGGCTCTCTTCAAAACTGGATCAAAATGCTGGGTTGAGTGAGTTCACATTGGAACTAGTCTATTTAACATTTAAGTTACATGCATCTTCTGAGAAACTCAAGTGGGTAGGCAGGAGATGATGTGATGTGAATGGCATATACCTGTGTGGCCTTCCTTTTTAAGACTACAATCCCAGTCTGATATTGGGGGGAAAAAAACAAAAAACAGACAAACCAAGCTAAGGAGTATTTTACAAAATACTTAGCAGGACTTTTCACATCTTTCAAAGTCATCAAAAACAAGAAAAGTATAAGAAATGATCACAGTACAAATGAGCTTAAGAAGACATGATCATTAAATGTGATGTGGTATTTTGGATGGGAGCCTGTTACAGAAAAAGAAAGGACATTAGGTAAAATTCAAAGAAATACAAGTAAGAACTTGAGTTAATAATTATACATTAATAGTGAGTCACTAATTATGATAAATATATCCTATAATGGAAAATCTAAAGAACATGACAAACTGGATATAGTGCATATCTGAACTATCTGCAACTTTTCTGCAAGTCTAAAATTATTGTATAAGTTTATTAAAAATAATTTATAATTCCATTTATTATGTAAAGTCAAAAAAGGCAGTCAAAACCAAACAATAGTGTTTAGACAAACATGATTGAATAGTAAAATGTAAAAGAAAGCGACAAAGTGATTTTTCTTCTAGTCAGGTTAATAATTACCTTGTGAAAAAGAAACAGCAGTTGGAAAATGGGATAAAGTAGACTTTAGAGATGCTGGCAGTGTTTTATCTTTTGACCTGGGTGCTGATAACAGAAAATTTGCTTATGGTAAATTATTAAGCCACATATTTTTGCATAAGTAACTGTATTTGTGCTAAATATATTCTATTTATTATCTATCAATCAATCAATCTTCATCTCTCATTTAATCTATCTGGAGAGGTCATTTGGATGGAATGAGGGGAATTCCAGGGAGATACTATGAGAGAAATTAGTTTAGCTAGATATCGTATCACCAACATGAGAAAACTTAGCAGGGCAGTGACCTTGTGGATGTCTTCCAAAGTAATTTTGTCTTATAATTCATGAGAACTAAAAGGTGAAGGTCTACTACACAGAGAGCATTGAACAAGATTACAAAAATATCACTTATTGTAGAGACTTCTTTCTTTTACTTCTCTCTCCCTCCATTGAGGAACCCGTCCTAATCAGAGAGGGAACCAGCCATAGGAAAAAAAGTAGGTAACACATATTGAAAAAACTAACCATGCATACTTCCATTCCCAGTGAGGTTTCCCACTATGCATTAGCCTTTTTTCTTGGTAAAGGAAGAATATTTAAATTGAATGCATGATTGGTGTATTAATATGAAGCCATACCAAACTTGCTTTAGAACACAAATTCCGGAAGCTCTATACCTGATATTGATAAAACTTTGAGATTAGAAAATTTCAAAGCATATTTATTAGATTTTTGTTTGTAATTTTTAAATTCATCCAATTAAATAGTTTTGCAGTACATCTCAGACATCTAGTTTGCCTCAAAATGTTCATGCATGTCTATTTTTTTAAAAGGATTTTATTATTTTCAGAGACAGGGGAAGCAAGAGATGCAGAGAGGGAGGGACACATGAACGTATGGTTGCCTTTCACCTGCCTCCAGCTATGGACCTGGCTGGAGACCTGGTTTGCAACCTGGTTATGTTGCCCTGGCTGGGGAATCGAATCAGAACCTTTGGGTTCTCAGGCCTGCGCCTTATCCACTGTGCCACCAGCCACGGCTGTATGTCTATTTTTTAAAATAAAACCACTTAGATAATATTTCTGTTTTCTTTCTTGTATAAATCACACCAATGAGAGATTTTTGTATTATATTTTTCTATATCTGGTTGCATTGAAACCTGAAAAAATTTTTACAAATACTAGTAATTACATGAGTACTAACTAAATCATCCTAGATGTTGGTTATTTTGCTTATTTCAAGCATTTTCAGTTTTATAATTCATGCCATTGGATAAGTTGTTTTAAGAAACTCTCATTTATCAAATGTTTATGAAGCTTTAAAATCAGATTTTTTTACATGATAACTTTCTTGTATTAATATTTCTTATTTTTATAATGCATACATACTTAAATCTCAAACGGATATTTGAGAACAAATATCAATGACACTTGGCAAGCTTTCAATTAATTGGTGTGGAAGAGGTGTTCTGGGCATCTGTGAGCATGTGTTATGGTGTTACATAGTTAATTAACACTAAACAAATTTTGCCTATCAGTTTGGTAAAAATCTTTTAAAAGTTTTCTACTAACTGAAGTTTGACTTACCTGTAGGCTTTCCAGTGGTGGTGTCATGAATATAGTTTGATATAATATCTCTGGTGTTATGGAGGGAGGTTTCAAACTATATGCATCAACTTGAGGCTGATGCATAGAAGCTCTGAGAATTGATGAGATTACCTAGGAAGAGCGAATCAAGAAGGAAGCTTAGGGCAAAGCTCTGAGGCACTGTACTATTAGATTCAGCAAAGACAACGCAGAATCGGGAAAGTAGAGGCTGACATAGGAAACAATCCAGGACAACTTGACATCACCTACTCTCCTTACGTTGAAAAGGTGAGAGGTCAACGTGAACTGTGTGATGCATGCTCCCAAGAGTTTGACTGTGATAGAACCTGAAGTGACCACAGAATTTAGCTCTTGGTGTCCTTTGATGACTAGGACCACAGCGTGTTCAGGGCTCCTGTGAAGATGTGAGACAGGTGGTAAGAGTTTGGAAAGGTTATGAGAGGGAGGACAATTGAGATGGCAGTATAATCTACATGTCCAAGACATTCTGATATGAAGAGAATGAGAGAGAGCTACAAGAGAAGGAAACACAGAAATATTTGAATATGTATATAATTTTAGGGTAAAAATATGGTAGAAAAGGCCAACTTGAAAGTTCCTAAAATAATTGGGTAATCAAAGAGAAATGTCCTATACAGAATATGAGTGGGAGTATTAACCAATAGAGAGACATTTATTTCCTGATAAAGAGAAGTAAATGGGAGGATGCGCATGCTTCCAAATGGGTTAGTAA
This sequence comes from Noctilio leporinus, assembly GCA_004026585.1. Taxonomy (NCBI): domain Eukaryota; kingdom Metazoa; phylum Chordata; class Mammalia; order Chiroptera; family Noctilionidae; genus Noctilio; species Noctilio leporinus. The sequence goes on along the minus strand of PVIW01011000.1, from coordinate 29,438 downwards.
ATTTTGGAAAGATAAACTCTAAGAATCTTTAATTCTTTTTTCTATAAATTATGACATGATGTAATCAGCTAAAAGTGATTATGTTGGTCTTGGTAGTGAGTACCAAAACATGAGAAGTGTGATAATAGATGAGAAGGAATGAATTAAATATTTTTAAAATTATTTTCAGAGAGAGGAGAAAGGAGAGAGGCAGAAAGGGAGAGAGACATCAATGTGTTTGCCTTTCACCTGCCTCCAGCCATGGAGCTGGCTGGAGACCTGGCTATGTGCCCTGGCTGAATAATCCAACCAGCGACCTTTGGGTTCGCAGGCTGGAGCCTAATTCACTGTGCCACCAGCCAGGGCCTCTAAAATAGCTTTTTAAAAAAGGCAAAATCAGCTTCCAGGGAGATATCTGGGTCCATGTAATAGTTAATAACTGAGTTTTAATATCATATTTAGAGTGAAACCAATCACCTAGCTTATGTAAAATCTTCCTATAAAGTTTAACCATTCAGGAGCAAGCGAAACTAATGTTTGGTTCCAAAAAGAATATGACTTTTGCCAGGATATAAATATGTGGGTATTTATAAGGGATAGATTATAATGATGGACCATGGACTCAAAACTATATTAAAGCAACAGAATGCATTATTAATAACTTGTAAAATTATGGCAGAGGTACTAGACTAGAGTCATTTAGTGTGAAAAGTTTAACAGTATAAGACTTTAGAAAATCTTACTACTTGGGAAGTCTAAGCTCACCAAATTGATTGTTTCAGGACACCAGGCAAAAAATTATTGAAATAGCTTTTTCTTTTCTTTTGATGAGTGGTAAAGTATACTTTGACCAAAATATGTAAACAGATGTATCCATATAATCCCATTGTAGATTTTTATTCATCAAAATCAGATTGTAGGTTAATAAAACTTATTTAATACTGCCTAGTGTTTGCAAATAAAGGATGGTTGTGGAGGTGCTTAAAATAGAAACTAAAAATTAGAACAATTGTTGTAGAGAGTAACTGTCAACTGAGGTCAAGAGGAAGATCCCAGAGAATAATTACAAACAAACATGTTGCTATTATAGGTCTAGTTTTAAAATTTAGCTTTTTGGTCATAGTTATGAGGTCTGGCCATTTTATATGAAAAAATAGAGACATTTATTGAAGATACAAGATAGAAAAAAACATTGTACACAGGACAAGGACACCTCAGTCCCCTTCAAAGTAAGCACCTTAGGATCTCACACACTTTTCCCAATTGCCATGAAACTACCCTGTTGTATTTTCCTGAATTTCATCAACAGTGAAATCTCTTCCCCTTCAAAGATGATTTTAGTTTTGGGAATAGCCAGGAGTCACAGGGCATCAAATCTGGGAGGTAAAGGAGGCTGAATCACCATTAAATCTGGGTGACTTGATGTTTTGCAAAAAAATAAAACAGAACAAAAACCAAAACCTCTGCATGAGATGTGATGCGTGAGTGGGTGCATTGTTGTGATGAAGCTGCCAATCACCAGTTGCCTATAGCTTCGGCCTTCTGCATCGTGGGAATAATTTCGGTGGAAGAATGTTCAAACTTAACATTTAATACAGATTCGTTGCTCTGCTGGCTCATTTTGAGGCTATGACCACACAGTACACTTGCTCTGTCATGGCATCTACCGCCTCCACTGACTAGTACAGTGAAGTCATCATTGTTCATGCCTGAGCATTCCAGTCCTCTTGCCTTGGTTGCCAGGTTACATCAATATTGCACAAACCATTCTTGTTATACTAACAATGGTTGGACTTTTCCAGGCAGACTTTGTATATTGCTATTGAAATGTCAAAAATTTGCTAAAATAATGTTCGGTTTGCAGCAGTCTTTCTTAATGTGCCCATATTCTCTCTCTTTAGAACACTGCCCACAGTCTAAATATTGCTACTTTTGCTTCAGATTGTGTGCTCCTATTTATTTTTTTCTACAGGCAGTTTTCAGCTACATGCAAAATTACATGAAATGTCATGAGTCTTTAAGAGGAGTCTCTCAAATTCAGATTGTGATGAATCAAATCCTTTGTTTCTTGCTTGCTTAGTCTCCCCTCTGCACCAAAATTTCTACAAATGATTAGTTTTTTGTTTTGTTTTTTTACTTTTTCAAAGCTATTTTCATAAACAGTGAAGCTCAATGAGTTCTAAGGCCCAACTAAAATATTCTTCTGGAGCGAGGATACCATTTATGACAAAATGTGCTTTCATGTCGGAAGACCGATTATCCTAGCATTCTAATACTATTAATTAAAATGCTATCAGATATGTAACATTTGAAAGAGACAAACTGAAGGACATTTATAAACAGTTCTGTAGATTAAGCCTGATGTTGGCTCAAACTTGCTAAGACCCATCACATGATACATATTTAGAGAATTAAGTTCCAGGCATATGGATTTGGTACATATGTCATCCTGCAAAATTCCTGTCAAAATGCAAGATGAGAATTACAAGGAAGAGACACCAAAATAATTTCAAAAACACAGTTATCTCTCCCAACATCCCAGGCAGTCACTGCAGAGCTTCTGGCGCTATAAACCAGCGGGAGCCAGCTAATGAGGCAAGTCATCCGTTATCATTGCTTTGCTGAGCCTGATTTAGTTATCGGAATCAAAACGACAGCTTCAAGAGGAAGGCTCCTGGGAACTTGACTGAAAATGTTATGTTGATGTAGCCATGCATTGATCAGTCTGGTGGAGTGCTTCTTAGTCTCCATGCCAACAATAAAAAGAAACAAGAAATGGTAGGTTAAAGGGCATGCTTTAGGAAAACGGATATTGGGCAAGATATTTGCTTTATAAACAGTCTGAGTTACACATTGAAATAAGCGTCATGCCCTGACCAACCGAGGGCTTCTCAACACATAAGAGGTTTTATAAAGTAATTTCAGCTTGTCAGGAACAATTTTCTTCTTTCCCTTTAGGATTACTTATAACTTTAGCTCTTGCAACTATAACCCATGTTATTGGCAGCCTATTAACTTTATTCCAGTGTGAAAACTGCAAGAATTAACTCTTTCTGTCCTTTCTTGATCCTCTACTGTTTCCCAAAGCCAGTAGAACCAGATAGCTGTTTTTAATGTGCATTGGACATGCAAGGCATGAATTTAAGAGGCTTGATAAAAGAGGTACGGAAAATAAGGAAAAGAAAAAATCCAAATTACCCGAGGGGTATACATGCTGTTGACAAATAGCTCTGTCTCCTAGCCCTCAGTTTTTGATCAGTGGCCTAGACAGATTTTTCCTGTTATGGGCAAACTCTCAGCATTCCAAAAGCAACAAAGAGCACATTAAAAGCCACATATGATGAAGGGAAGATTGCTCTTCTAAAGATAGAATAGCTCATTGCACAAACCTCATTCAGTCAAAGATATCAGAATTGAAGATCATTTATAAAAGAGATGGGGTTTTTGGACATATGCTCATGTTATCGCTATAGAACATGAACAGACCCAAGAATAGGGAAACCCACACACATTCTTCCATTTGATGTGTCCGCTTTATTTTATGCTAAGGGGTGCAAATGTATAAAACATCTTTACTCCCCTGGAGTCATTTAAGTTGATTTGGGCATCACATTTGGATTTAACAATTTTCTCAACTGATCCAATTTAATGCTTTTTAAAGACCTAGCTTTCTTGGTCTTTCCAGCAGCCTTTCTATATCCCTAAAACAAAGTGCCCAGCTGTATAAATGAATGAAATAAGGAGTTGCAGGAAACCAAAATCCTAATTTTAACCACATGCTGGAGGAAAAGAAGAATTTATATGTTTTATCCAAGATTTTTCTTCTCTCTTAAATAGGAACTCTGCCTTCATTGGCAACTTTTCTCTTGCCTGTCCGTTAAGTATTTAGTCTGGGCTGAACATAGTTAGCAGGCAGTACCACATCTATTATCACATCTTTCCAGAAACCACTCACAATGGGTGCTTGTGGACCCCAGCTTCCCACAGGTACTCATAATGCATGGGTCTCCAGCCATCCTCTGAAAACCTCCCAAATATTCAGACTTTTGGGCAAATACCAAGGCAATAAGAGCAGTCTCCTCAAAGCCTGAGGAGGAGAAAAATGGACATGGGGAAGCTATGTGGATCTGCATTCTGTTCTGAGGACAGGTTTTATTTTGGGGGTGGGGGGTGGGCTGTGTTGGTTTCTAAAGCCCATCCCCGTAAGTGCCAGTCCCAAGATCCATGCATCCCTTGTTCACAGATCAGGGAGAGGAGCTCAGAAATGCCATCACACTGCTTATTGCCTGTCGGGTAACCTTTTAAAGTCCTGCTCGTCTCCTATTTTCTTCTAATGTTTTCATTTCCTCCCTCCCTCCCTCCCTTCCTTCCTTCCTTCCTTCTTCCTTCCTTTCTTCCTTCCTTTCTCCCTTCCCTCCTTCCTTCCTCCTTTTCTTTTTTCATTATACTTAATTTGTTGTTTGCGTGCCACAGTCTCTTATTCCAACACTTTTCATTTCTTCATAAAATTCCCCTGATTTCTCCTGAAACTCCCTGTGACTTGAGGGGTCTCTCAAAAATATTTAATAACATCTATTGAAAGTTGTTCTTTGCCCAGGAAGAACAACCCACCAAACAAGCTAAGAACTGCTTACAATCAATAATGATACAGAGAAATACATAATAATGGTAAGAATAAGATAAAGCATAAGACATGAGTTCATTTCAGTGGCTTACCAGAACAGGGAACAAGCCAAGGAAGTAGCTGATTCTCTTTGGAACATAATCACACACTGCAATGAACTTGAACTCCTGCTAGGAAACAAACATTCAGTGTCAAGTCCAGGAGGTCTGTGTCAGCTGTAGTGGTCAGGCTAGCAACAGAGGCAGAAGTACAAGACCACATGCCTCAAAGCTCCATGATAGCCTTAAGAGAAATTCTTAAATCTAACCGCCACTAATAGTGAAATTTTACAGTTGGATCTTTTCTTGTCTTTGACGTTTGCAGACAAAGAGGTCTCTTAAACTTAACAATTTAATTTTTTTCATCATACTTCCATCTGATCATGCCTAAGAAAACACCTTATTATTTCCTATTCCTTAACACTATCATCAATTCTCCCTTTCTGTTCTTTTCCTTTATTTTTTGCATTATCATAAACAATAGTATGAATAAGCTTCGTCTTCTCTTTCTATGAATAGTTAACAAATTTATTTCTCTTGGAACTCATATTCAGTGATGAATTAATGATCAAGTTGAAAATGGCTGTGATATACAATTTTAATAAAAATCTAACTTAAATATTTATAAATATCAACAATTTCAAAACATCCCAAACCATCACCAACCATCAATACTTATGATTTCAGGTATAGAGATTTTTTTTTTTTTTAAGATTTTTAAAATTCATTATTTTTAGAGAGAAGGGCAGGGAGGGAGGAAAGAAGGGAGAGAAACATCAATGTATGGTTGCCTTTTACCTGCTTTCAGCTACGGACCTGGCTGGAGACCTGGCTTGCAACCTGGTTATGTGCTCTGGCTGGGAATCAAACCAGCAACCTTTGGGTTCGCAGGCTGGTGCTAATCCATTGAGCCACCAGTCAGGGCCATCAGGTACAGAGATTTTACAGAGCTACCTGGTCTCTACTGCACCAAGAGAGTTATGCAAGTTTCATTGTTTTAGGTTCCCTGTAGATTCATGTTCTTTGTTATGGCAAATTGAAACCATCACATATTATCTTTACTGCATTTCATGTGCTATGCATTTAAATATATCCTAACCATGACAGCTGTGATCCAAACACTATACAGAAAGCACACAAACCAAAACACAAAATAAACTCATATGCTGGTCAAGTAAAAGTTGAAAACATTTAATATTTAGATTTATCTTGCAGAGAAGCACAGCTATGAAAAACCTAGTGAAAAACATTTGGATTGTCAAATATCAACAAGATAGTTGAAGGGTTTCTAATTTATAAAATAAAACAAAACCCAACAGAAACTAAAAACATACAAAGAAATTGGCTTCTTATTTATAAAACAAAACCCAAAAGAAATGTGAAACATACAAATAATGTGCTCCTTATTTCTGAAACAAAACGACCCCCCACTAAAAATAAAAACAAAGTAAATGAGGATCCAGCTTGATTTATAAAGGGAAAGAGGAGAAGCACATTTCCTGCCAGATAAGAAAGCTCCACTAGAATATGTAAAAATTTTAGGAGAAAATATTCCGGATCTGGAGAGCAGCTGTCCAGAGTGGTGAGTTTATTCTTTTCCTCCCTCTCTCCATCGCCCCTCACTCTCTCATTTCCTCTATTTTCATCATATTCTCACTCTAACACTCATTTTTCTTTCTTTCACTATTTATTAGAAACAGTCAATTGAATCCATACTGGTATCTCATTAGAACCCGCGTACATGAAGTAAGCATATATATTCAATATGTTTAGTCCAGTTTTGCAGATTTTGGGTTTTCAAATATGATAGTGACTGAGAGAAGTATGCATTCCAGCTATTGATTTTTTTTTTTTTTAGCTAGAGATTTTGAAAGAAATCAAAGCACCATTTTATCACATTCCCAGTGCAAAATTACACAACCAAAAACAAATTCTTGGGTGTCTCCTTTTGCTTGACCCAAGGTCAGATCGATTTAGCCATATCTTACTGGTCAGAGAGAACAAAGACAAGGGGTAGGATAATTCTGAGAAGAAAGAACTCTTTTCTTAACTACTTGGGTACAGATTGATCACATATTATAATCTGAAATAAATGTCAGAAAAGTCATTAAGACTTTTCAGGTACTCAGAACATCTACTATTTTTAAGGTTTAGGAGCAGTCTGAGAAGTCAGAGAGGGCTAGCGAGCCTCTTCTATTCAGAATTTCTTCTCCTTTGGATGAAAAATGCAAGCCTTTCATAGAAGCAACAGATGATTACAATATAGATTTATAGACTCACAGATATAATTTATTTAGCCATTTTATAGTCAGAATCTCAGAGAATATAAAATTATTTTACATTACAAGTATGAAATTTCTGCACTTAATCATTTAAAATGTTTTTTCTTTCCTTTGGATCACAGGAGAACGTGTAGAACCCCTACCTCCAAACACCATAAGCCCTTAATGTAACAGAGCATGACATTCAACGAACAGTTAGAAAAGTGGCTACTTATTCTCTCTTTCCTATGACACTCCATGTGGGTATTGAAATTAAGTCTGAATCTATTTTCTGTCACTTTCCCCAAATGTTAAGAGCAGTCAATATTGTTTCCAAAAGAATGTATTCAGTTGCAACTGGGATCAACATATCATTTTGTACACGATTGGTTAAGTAACTGCTGAGTTGGCATCTCTTTCTATATGCCAGCTACCCTTTAAGAAGGAAGCACTTGCTTTGCTTAATTTGCTCCCATGCTTCACTATTGGTATTTAATTTAAGACTTCTTATTCTGTATTCAGTATTTTAAGAATGGAAAGAAAAAATGTCCTGGCAGACCTTTTTTTTTTTTTTTTCTTGGAGGATTTGGCTTTAAGCTTTTGTGCACAAAGAATACTAGATTAATAATAACCAAGAAGCAAGGAGCATTCTTTCTTGTCTCTGAACAGTGAAATGACACATGATATTGTATAGTATTATGTATACTCATCAAATCCCAGTAGAATTTCAAATACTTGAAGTCAGCAGTGTATTGCTTTTTTGACTGCATGAATGTCATTTTGAGTACTCAAACTGATCTTCTACAGAGAAACACCATTGTAAAGCTTTCTTTTATCCTCATGGGTAAAAAGACTAAAATACAATAGAATAAAAAGCCTTTTGGAGGAATGAAAAACCCAACTTGTACTGTAATTGTATATATTACATTATAATATAAATATAAATAAATATATATATTTGCATATTCAGTCATAGTTCCAAATACGAAAGCCATTCATTATCTAGTGTTGAAATATTATCTATTCATTTAGGATAAGTCACCCTTACATAGTAAGCATAACTGGTAGTGCTCATCTTGTTCAATGAACCTGACCAACTGACACTAGCTAGTGGAGTTTTGAGTTTAGAAATCTTTTAGGGTATATCTGAGCTCCAAAGATAATTGTTTCAAACATCAATTAACTTTGACACTTTGTCTGCTAAAATTAGGTTCTGATTTTATTTGTTTTGTTGACATCCAGCCTTAGCCCTTAAGATGGCAAATTTATGGGTAAAATTGGTTAATTGGTTATTTATAGTGCCAGTTGATTGATAAAATACTGGCCTTGATGTTGCTCTAAACATTCTTTCTAGATGTGATTAACTTTTAAAATCAGTACTTTGTGTGTCCTCCACCATATGGCAGGACTCATCCAATGCATTATAGGCCTTTTGAACAAAGGCAGCTTTCTAGAAGAAGCAATTCTGCCTTAACATGGAAACATAGAAACCCTAGTCATTTCCTACCTGTTGGCATTCTGTGCACATAGATCGTACACCAAAGACTACAAAATCAATTCCTACCTGAATTTCTAGTCTGTTAGACCATCCCGAAAATCTTAGAACTGCCAACCCCCACAATCACGTGGGCCAGTTCCTTGAAAATCTTTCCCTCTTTCTCAACCACTGTCTATTTATTATCTAATTTAATGTGAACAGTTAAGTACATATTTACATATATATTTAATACATAACAATAAATCATAAATAATTTACATTCTGTGTATTTTTATTTGCTTACATTTAAGATCTCCTGTTGGTTGGGTTTCTCTGGAGAGCTCTGAGTAAAACAACACTTTCTCATCAGATACCCAAGGTTTAGGATCAGCAGATATTAAGCCAGTGGATTAAAGCCACATTTCTTGAAATTGCATTAAATGTATTTTCATCTGATTGCTACCCACTGCTTGATATTTAGCATCTCATGATCCAGCCTTCATCTTATTCTCTAACATCCCTAACTTATATGTGGTTCTCTAAATAAATTGGGTAATTGTATTAATTCTGTAAATCAGGACTTGATTAATATTTACTGTATACTATTTACTTGGTACTTTGCCCCCAGGATTCCAAGGCAAATCGAAAACAATCTGATTTCTAAAGAGCTTTAAGACGATTAAGAATATTCTATTTCTGGAAGTGTTATACTAGACAGCCAGAAAGCCCCTTATTACAAAATAACAAAAATGGAAAATGGTACATAAAGTACAATTTTTAAAAAGCTACATAGATGAGCTAAGAAAACAGAAAAATCTCAAAGGTTTTAAAGAGGGAGAAAAACTAAAAATTAGAACTGTTACTAAATGCTAACATTTTACCTGCCTTAGGGACTCTTGTTATAATCACTATAACTAAGGGCCTTGGGAATTAGGGTTCCACAGGAAGGAGAAAAGCCCGAGGGAAATTGGAAGAAATGGTTGCAATTGAGACCTTCACATGAATCCAGGATTATGTGAACAGTGACATGTGCAGGGAAGGGCTGATCTAAAAAAATCTACTAATTAGTAATGAGAGGTGAAAGAGAGCCTTTCTTTCTTGGCTTTCTGGGTGCTAAGGGGAAAAAAAGAGGTATTTGCTAGGCATTTGTAAACATTTTTATTATGGTTTTGGTTCTCAGTGGTACTGGAATCCATAAATTGAAATAACTTAAGACAGTTATTTCTCTTGCTAATGTTCCAGTACGCCTAATGGAAACAAATGAAAAGCCTTGCTGGTGGAATGGAAACTAGCTTCCACTCTATTTCCAAGATAAAAGCCTGAAGAACATACAGTCTCAGCATGTACAAAGCATGAGCCAGCGTAAGCAAGAGCTTGAAGCAGAGTTATTCATGCCAAGACTATGTGAAAACATATGTCATACGTTAAAACTAAATATAAGATGGAAATCAGGTTTTTGAATAAAACTATCAAATAGCCAGGAGATGTAAAAGTAACTGTAAATCTTTTAAAATGACAAAAACAGAGCATTTATTAAAATTAAAATGTTAATGAATGATTTACATAGAAAAATAGATATAGCAAAAGGTAGAATGAGTTTAGAGATGAAAAGTTACTAAAAATGAAAGCATTGAAGAAAGATAAAGATAAAAAAGAAAGGGTTAAGATATATTGGGAAAGGAATAAGACAATATTCTATATTCAATAGGAGGTGCATACTGAGAGAAAAGAATACTTAAGAGAGAAGCAGTTTTAAGAAATAGTAGTTAAATTTATATATGTACCCTTAGATTTAAAATCTTAAAAAGTTACCAAGCATGTTGTAGTATAACAAAAGAAATATAGCACTTACAAAATAGAAAAGAAACATATTGCCTAGAAAGAAACAATTGGACTGTCATTTCCTCAATAGTGACAAAAGAAAGCATAGTAATAATACATTCAAAGAATTAAAAATTAAATTACTATCCTGGCTGATGTGGCTCAGTAGATTAAGCACCAGCCTGTAAATGCAAGTGTCAAGTGTTGCTGGTTCGATTACCAGTCAGGGTGAATAACCAGGTTGCAAGCCAGGTCTCCAGCCAGGTCTGTGGCTGGAGGCAGATGAAAGGCAACCATACATGATGTTTCTCTCCCTTTCTTCTTCACTCCCTTCCCCTCTCTCTAAAAATAATGAATAAAATATATTTTTTAAAAAGCTAAATTACTATTTGATGTTAAGGCAAAATACACTTATACACAAACACAAGTTTATAAAATCAATTTGGAAAGCTATCTGGTAATATTTAATATATCCAAACAAAGCAAATTCTATAACACAGCAATTCTATTCCTAAAAATATACTCATAAAAATGTTTTTGTATATGTCATCCCAAAATGTATAGTAGCTTTAGATTATTGCCAACATTTAATTGTAAACTGTGTCAAAATTGATAAATTATGGAATGTTACCCCATTGTACCATAGAGGGAATTAATTTTTTCTATAATCCACACCAAGAATTAATCCCAAATACATTAACCTATTAATAAAGTCAGACACAAAAGAATATGTGTGAATTTGAAAGTAGGCACTATTCCCATTTCAGGGGAAGGAAAGCTATTACCAGAATTGGAGAGAATACCCAAATTTAAAGGGGTGGCAATATTCAATTTCTTGATTTGGTGGTGATTATATAATTCATACTTTGAGAAAAACCAATTTTCTCACATAGGATCTTTGCGCATATCTGTAAAACATAAGTAATCTCAAAACTTTTCCTATAAAAAAATGAAGAAAGAATATTTTTTTTAAAAAACATTCCAACAACAATGAAACACATTGACAAGATGCTCAGCCTCTCTAGTGAGAAGAAAAATCTGTTTTATTCAGAGCCAAATAATGTTGTGTGTCATCGAAGATTAATGGAAAGACAAAACAGGGGCTTGAGAGACAAAGTCTTTTGTTCTGGGAAGCAGAAAGCAGAAAGGGGGGGGAATTTATTATTTCAACAAACAGCTATTAAGCACTTAGACAACATGTACTCTTCTGTGGGCAGATGAGGCAACAGTGACTGCACTAAGACCCACCAGTCCCACCTTTTTGTACCCATCATTTACTCAAGATGATTTAGTGAGTACATAGCCATCTATAGCCTTCATGCTAGATATGCATGTTAGCTCAGTTCTCCACACAGAGCTCTATGTAGGTGATACCACCACCATTTTACATATGGGGACACTGAAAGTTAAAAGGTCACAATCTAGTTCCCAAATAAGTAGTTATGAAGTAGCAAGACAATTTGTATCTAAATCATAGTGGTCGATTTATTTGGTCTATTAATTTACCTTGCAGATTATAAATTACTCCCATTGTCACCTACATATTACATACTCTACATATCAATATATTTTATTTTTCTATTCATAATTTCATCTATAAGCCTAAGTAATAAAGTTATACATATAGACATATACAATGAAAAAAAAAAGATGATAAATAGATTATTTACAAAAAATTAAGTTCCAGGAGACTGTAATTAGGGATGAACGTATAAAACGTTTCAGTGGCACTTGATATTATGCTATTTCATAAGGTGCATAACAAATAACCATCTTAAATCTTTGTTAAATATGTACCTATAAATAATATCTAATATGTATAAAATAAAATGAATTCAGATGGTACTTAAAATACAGACTTGGTTTCAATGAGATCGATAGGAAGGTTGAAGAAACTATGATATATAGCATCGCAGAGCAATATACTAGTTGGAGAAATCAGGCAGATGCTACACTTTATTTTAGAGCAGTGGCCCGTAAACACCAGTGGGCACCTGAATAACCTGAAGGGCTTGCTAATCAACAGCATGATGGACCTCGTCCTCTACTCTCTGACTCACATATTCTAGAATAAGGCACAAAATGTTATATTTCCAACAAGTTTACAGATACTGCTGATGCTGCTGGTTCAGAGGTCACAGGGCTGTATCTTTGTAGAGTGGTGAACAGATTCAAAGATTTCTTACATAATGTACAGCCTTTCCCTTTATCTAGCAAACCCACACATTTCTTTCTATTATCCCCCACAAGTAATCTCTACCCAGATCAAAAGAACCTTCCCAAGAAATCAGGTCAAGAAGAACCTCCTGATCTTATTTATATGCCTTCTATCCTCCCTTTAAATAATTCCTGTGCTGTTGAAAAGCTTCTCTTCCTTTTTCTTTGATAATATAATGCTCTCTTAATTTATTTCTTGTCAGGTCATTAAATCTCCTTTGGCACCGCAGTCCCATGAATCCTTGCTTCTTTCCTACAGCCTCTGGTTTTACTCTCCCAAAGTTTTTAGGACCTCTAATCAATTTCTCATGGAAGCATTTACTTTCATATACAAATACATTCAAAATCTGCATTTCCATCCCTGTCTCTCTTCTGAGCTTTAGACTAGTGAATGAACTGCTTTCCAGGGATCACTATGTATATACCCACAAAGACTTGAACTTCATCGTGTTTAAAGTGGATTTCCCATCTCCACCAACACTCCTCCCAACCCCCGCCACATACGACACTAGCCATCAACTCATGCTATCAAGCCTCACATTTCCTCTCTTTGTAAATGTCATCACAGATATTCATTCCAGGAACCAGAGCATCATCTGTGACTTTTACTTTTCCTCACTTTATGACCACAATGTATGTCATTTTGATTGATTTACCATTTAAAGAGATCTTAACTTCCATCCTATCATCTGTTACAAAGAAACTCTTAAACTTCCTCCTATCTGGTTTTCTATAAATCCATTCTTAAAAATGTAGATGTTTGGTAAACCTGGTCATAGCTAACTATTTAGCCTCTTTCCCTCCTATATTCCGTTCTCTTACTAAATGCCAGACAGAACACACTCACCCCTAGGCCCAGGGGACTTAATCTTGTCAACTGTACTGAAGCAGCTCCTGTCCAGTTTCAACTGACCATAGGAGGGATGCGTCTATCTAGATATGGTTACTTTTATTACTTTGTCCTAGGGAATCTAGTTATTCATCTTTATTGAATTCAGCATGCTATTTAAATTTTACTCTAAAATTTAAAGACACCTGGCAGGTAGCACAGTGGATAAGGCACTGGTCTGCAAACCCAAAGTTTGCTGCTTCAATTCCCAGCCAGGGCACTTAAGCAGGTTGCAAGCCAGGTCTCCAGCCAGGTCTGTGGCTGGAGGCAGGTGAAAGGCAACCATACATTGATGTCTCTCTCCCTCTCTGCATCTCTCCCTTCTTCTCCCTCTATAACTAATAAAGAAAATCTTTATAAATAAATAAAATTTAAAGACATAATATAAAACTAATCACATATAGGAAGCAAATATTTAATTAATATTTGCCTTTACTTTTAGATTGTAAATTTTTAGAAACAATGATTTTTTTTTGGGGGGGGGTTCCATCAAAAGTCACAGAAATGGTGAGCAAAAAATACACATCAAACAGAATGGACAACACTGAAGACACACAAAAAATATTTAAAATAAAACAGAAATATTAGAAAATGTTTCCTACAAAGAACCAAGAAACTGAGAACAGAATTATCAGTGGCGAGTATAGAAGACAATGGAACAAGATACACAAAATCCAAAGGAGAAGGACTCTCATCCAAGAGATGTAACTTTAGCTAAAATATCACTTACCAAAGAGAGCATAATACAGTCTTTTAAAAATCAAAAAACAAGCCCTGGCTGGTGGCACAGTGGATAAGTTGCCATCCTGTGAACCCAAAGGTTGCTGATTCCATTCCCAGCCAGGGTACACAACCAGGTTGCAAGCCAGGTCTCCAGCCAGGTCTGTAGCTGGAGGCAGGTGAAAGGCAACCATACATTGATGTCTCTCTCCCTCTCTGCCTCTCTCCCTGCCCCTCTCTAAAAATAATAAATAAAGTCTTTAAAAAATCAAACAACAAATTTACCTTCATTAAAGACAGCTCTAAAAGTATATTCAGGAAGAAGAAAAATGATCGCAATAACAGGTTTGAGGGCACTTGAAGGAAAACTAATTTTTTTAATTAGTTTTTTTAATGGTAACTTTGTGATATTATATAAACAATACCAATGGTATAATATTATAGGAATGATTTTGAATTGTGGAGTTGTTACTTTACCGAAAAAATACATTAAATGCGGCATTCTGATTTAAACAGTTCTAATGCATCTCATTGTGGAGGAATGAAATCAAGCTACAGTATTACTCTAGACATTTTCATCTTTAATATGTATAAGATAACCACTAAGTTAATAGAAATCAATCTTATAACAAGTACAGGGATAAAGGATGTGATAAGGAACTCCAAAAGGAAAAAAAATACAACTGAAAAAATCTAACAGTAGGCAGGGAACATGGGCATGGGAGGGTAAGGAGGAAGAATAGGAGAGCTTCCAACAGAAAATAAGGATGAAATAAATCCAAATATGTTCACCAGCATGCCCCTAATCAAATGTCTTCAACAGAGACAAAAGTACAAGGATAAGTTGAGAAATGTACATAATGTAGTTTTATACCATTTAGTTGACTATCTCACAAACCAAATATCTATATAACTATTTGGTTATGCATAATATCTCATTTACACACATACAAACACACACTCACTTACACACACCTGACAATATACCTTTTTTTTGGTGCCATAGTACATTCAAGAAAGTCAATCACATTCTATACTGTAAAGCAACTTATAATACATTTTGAAGAACTGGTAGCATACATACCACATTTAATGAGCAAATACTATTAAATAGAAAATAATAAAAGCCTATATATATTTTTAAAGATTTTATTTATTATTTTTACAGAGAGAGGAAGGGAGAGAGGCAAAGAGGGAGAGAAACATCAATGTGTGGTTGCCTTTCACCTGCCTCCAGCTACAGACCTGGCTGGAGACCTGGCTTGCAACCTGGTTATATGCCCTGGCTTGGAATTGAACCAGCTATTTTTGGGTTTGCAAGCTGGCACCTTATCCACTGTGCCACCAGCCAGGGCTCAAAAGCCTATATGTTTTAAATTTTAAGAAAAAAATGCACATCCAAATAATTTGTGGCTCAGGTCATAACTGAAATAAAAATATGTTTTAAATTGAGAGAGAAACACTGCCAACCAAAATATATGTTATGCAGATATAAAATATTTATGTATCCATATGTATCTTTCATTAGAAAAGAAGACAGATTAAAAATAAGCTAGTATCCAGCTTAAAGTTTCTCAAAATCATGAAAGAAGTAAAGAAAGATATACCATATAATACAGAAGCAAGGAAGGAAGGAAGTGAAGCAGGAATTGGTAAAAATTGCTTATTAAAGAAAATTAACATCATCAGAATTTGTTCTCTAAAAAGAAAAATACTTTGAGAAACTTCTCATATCCGATCAACTTAAAAATATATATGGTGGAAGGCAAATGTTAGAAAATCTTTCAAAGCTCAAGTATATCTTTATCAAAAGTGATAGAAATATAATAGTGTGAATAGCTTTGTGCCCATGAATTATTACACTAGGGGAAATGTAACAGTTTTGAGGAAATGTAAATCAACAAAATCTACTCAGGAAAAGTAGAATATTTGAACTTTCTTATTGCTCCAAAAGTCATTAAAATGTTAGTTAATATCTCCACATAAAAGAAAAAACAAAGGCAAAATAACTTAAAATCCACCAAATTTTCAGGAGGTATTTTTATTCTTACATAAAATATAGTCAATAGTCTTCTCTTTACATTCTGTTGCTCATATAACCTTTGTCCCTAAATCAGACATGAACATTCACAAATAGAGATAAAACTCTTAACTAAGTATTGTCAAACTGAATGATATAACCATAATAGATAATATAGTGGATCATGTTCAATTGGTTTATTTCAGATAAGCAAGGTGTGTTTAGTATTAGAAAACTTGCTCATGAAAATGAAATTGGTAGAAAAAATATAAAGACTTAAAAATAGAATTAAAAGACAAACATTAAGCCAGGGTCATTATTTCAAAAATAAACTTTTTAGGATTTATATTTTTTACATAATTTCACAAGTAAAAAAGACTAGCAAACAAATCTCAAACTGTATAGAAAGAAGCTTTACCAAAGGAGACAGAAGTGATCCAGAAATATATATATAAAGATATGTAAATATTGCATGATTGAGGGAATTTCAAAATAAAGTGAAATACGTACACACTACATGGGCAATTAATAAATGTGTGTCTTTAAGGGGAATGTAGATAAGAGAAACACCAGAATTCTCTGTATTATCTTTGAAACTTTTCTGCAAATCTAAAGTTATTCCAAAAAATCAGAAGTTCACTTTAAAAACTCAGAAGCTCCATGTAAATAGCTTTGTAACTACTCTGACAACAAACATACTTGAAGTTAGATATTGCTTCTTAGTGTTATCCTGTCTCCTGTCTGTGTGTCTCCCAAAACTCAGTGAGCCACTAAGAAGTTGAAAAGTAAAGTTTTTCTATTCACTTTTTCTTACTAAAGTTGAAAGAAAAAGAAGTAACTTTACAGACTATATTGAGAAGTGAATTTTTGGAAACAAATCTTCGAAAGATTTTGTTTAAACCGAATGGATTTTTCTTTTTCTTCTTCTTATCTCTTCCTCCCAAAGCCCATTTCCCCAAAATTTTAAAGGCCTCATTTATAAAGTTGAAGTAGAATACCCCTGGGGGAGTAAAATCCTTTGAAAGCTTCTAAATAAAGAAACAAATCTTTTAGACTGAAAACAAGAGAATGTTTAAATTCTTTCTCTCAGGTATATGACCCCATGAAAGGTTCCATTTGGAAAAAAAATAAAGCAGGATTTGCAAGCTGCAAAAAACAACACTGTGCCCTAAGGGTCAGTGACTTTATTCCATGGATAAAATGTTTTCATTTAATGGGGATTCATTGGCAGAGGACTATGTCCACCTATAGTCAGCAGGACGGCTTGGTTTTCAGCAGCAGAGTCTAGGAGGCAATAAATACCCGAAAGAAATCAACATACATATGGGATCATTAAATCAGGACTTACTTAAATGTATTTATTTTTCAACTTGGCAAATAGTCTTCAATGACCATTGTTGTAAATATCAACCTGACATTCTTTTTTGTTTTTAATTTTAGCTTTTATTAGTAGGTATTTCTTATTTGTATACTTCTGTTTGACTTTCAGTCTCCATCGACATCATGAATTGTGTTCCACTTTTTAAGCCAACTTTTTACTTTGCTTTTTATTTTGGCTAAAATATTATTTCTTTAAGGATTGCTGTAATTTCCCTCCTTCCTCTTCTTTTTATGTCTTGCCATGTAAATTTTATATGCTCATTTTTTTACTACTTAGGTACATGTTTGGAAGACTTAATTTAATTGAATGATTAAAATTTTATGGCAAAGTGACATCTCCTAAACTATCAAGTTTACTTTCTAGTTTGAATTATGCAAAATAATGATATAGAGTATAATTTTAGCAAGGACCAATCTGTTGGTGATTGGTCTAAACCCACACTTGCTTTTAATTAAAACATTTCAGAAGGTGTTAGAGAATTTTTAAGAAGTGTTTCTTAAAGTACATATTATTTTTGTAGCACTAACATTGATTTTATTTCTGTTTCTGTATCATTCAGGGCTCTAGTTACAAAAATAATAAAATAATTTATTGGCTTATTTTATCCCTGAATTCCCTCACAGAAAAAAAGAAAAAAACTAACAGTTCCCTTGATATTTAATTTCTTTTTATATGCATTACCAATAAAAATGTTCATAAAGACGTGTGTAAAGAATTATCAACTCATATAATCAGCATGGGTAGCCTAGCAATTTTAGCATTTTTAAGCATTAAAAGATGAATATAGCTGAGTGTTTACAATGCATATGCAATTATTTGAAAGTTTGACCTGAGATAATTCCTTCACAATAAGACTAAATACAATGCTTTCCAGTCATGATTCCTTTCTAAAAATGCTATAATTTGAGTTGATAAACAGTGTTTGGAATAAGTTTTTTTATTTTTTATTTATTTTAAAAAGTATTTTATTATTTCCAGAGAGAGAGAGAAGGGGAGAGAGGCAGAGAGGGAGAGAAACATCAATGTCTGGTTGCCTTTCACCTGCCTCTAGCCAAGGAACTGGCTGGAGACCTGGCTTGCAACCTGGTTATGTGCCCTGGCTGCGGAATCGAACCAGCAACCTTTGGGTTTGCAGGCCGGCACCTTATCCACTGTGCTACCAGCCAGGGCTTGGAATAAGGTTTTTAAAGGTCAGTTTAAAAATCAATGACAAAAGCGCCCATTTAAAAATTAATTTACAAGATGGCAAAATACAAAGAACCAGATCCTTCCTTCTCCGATGGAAACACCAACTTGAAGACAATTCATGGACCCATTTCCTCTGGGACAAATTCAGAAACCAATTAAGAGCCTTTTTTGCAGCCCAGACAAGCATGAAAATAACAGCATCACAGCCAGCAGGAATGTTCCTAGCACTCACTTACTACAGCCCTTCCACCCGGCACAATGCAGCATAAATTAGAAGGAAACCCCCAGCCCCTGGCTTCTGCCTGGGGAGGAAAAGACCAGACAGAAACGTACACCCAATGTTCAGACTTTCGGGGGCTGCCTGAGAGACTGGTTTCTCTCTTGCCTGCCTCCAAACGCTGCTAGGGAAGAGCGGTAGGTGTGAGTGAGAGAGAACAAATGCTTAGAACTAGCACATAGTCATTCACTATAGTCCTTCTCCTCAACTTGGCGCAGAATGAATGACAGTCTCCAACGTCCAGATTTTCCTTAGGGATGGAAAGTGGGAGCGGGCATCCAAAGTTACAGGTTTTTCAGAGGCCGCACAAGAAACTGGTTTCTCACTGTCATAGAACAATGGTGCGACTCATTGGACAAAAGAACCCTGTGTGCCACCCAAACAAAAGTAAATTGGGCACCTTCATGGTAACTCGAGAGAACTTGCGGCACCACCGCCACCAGTGGAAACAACAGATTATGAGCTCCTGAAAAAATAAACCAAATAAAGTTTTAAGAGCTCTCTGCTCCAGCCCAGTGTCTCTAGCAGTTCGGATTGCTGACTAAAAGGACTAAGGGAGGTGGCTGTTTTCCATATGCACACTTATAAACCTACAAAGCACATGATCCAGTCAAAGGAACAAAAGAAATCTTCAAAAACTTACCCTAAAGAATGGAGGTACATGAATGATCTGGCCAAGGATTTTCAAGTAGGCATCATAAATATATATTCAGTGAGCTAAAGGAAACTATGATAATAACTACCAAGATACCAAAAATATAAAAAGGATGAAACAGAGACATGGTAGCTGAAGAACATAATAACTAAATTGGAAAGCTCACTAGAGGAGTTTAATAACCAATATAATCACTGAGGGATAGGGTCACTGAAATCAAGGACTGATTATTTGAAATTATCCAGCCAGAGGAGAACAAAGAATAATGAATGGAAAAGAGAGAGAAAGAAAATGAACTGAAAGCTTATTTAAATAAATAATGGCATGGAAAAATAAAGAAAAAAGAGAAATAATGGCTGAAAACTTACCAAATCTGGGGAAGGAAATGAACATCTAAATTTGAGAATCATAACAGAATCCAACTAAGAGAAATCTAAAGCAACTCATACTGTGACATAATATAATCAAACTGTCAAAGCCAAAGACAAAGAAATAATTTTGAAGTTAGCAAGAGAAAAATGACTCATGGCATAAAAGGGAACTTCCATTAGATTATGAGTGTATTTCTCAACAGAAAATGTACAGGCCAGAAATAAGTGGGGTGATATAGTCAATGTGCTGAAAGAGAAAGCCTGCCAAACAAGATATTACATCAAGGAGAATTGTTCTTTAAAAATGATGAAGAAATGAAGACTTTCCCAGAAAAACAAAAGCTGAGAGAATTCATCATAGTAGTCCAGACTTAAAAGCAACACTAAAGCAAGTCCTTTAAAATGAAACAAAAGGATACTAGAAAACATTGTGAAAGCATATGAAAGTATAAAATTTGCTGGTAGGTAAATATATAGATAACTATAGAAATTGTAACACTGTAAGTATAAAACATGTGTGTGTCAGGAAAAGAAGTAAAATAGTACACTATTGTATGGATTGAAATTAACTTGTTACTAGCTTAAAATAAATTGTTTTAACTAAGAGATGTTTCATTTAAAGCACATGGTAACCATACGTTGAATACCTACAGAAGAGATCCTCCCCCCTCAAAAAAAATATGAAAGGACTCAAACCACATCACTACAAAAAAATAAACAAAACACAGAGAATGACAGCAAAAAAAGGAAAAGACGGACAATAGGATTAAAAACAGATGCATTTTTAGTACAAAGTTTTTTCTATCAGTAATTGCTTTAAATATAAATGGATTAAACTCCCCAATCATAAGCCATAGATTTACTGTCTTAGTAAGAAACAAACAATATCCAACTGTACATTATCTATAAAATACTTTAGATTTGAGGACACACATGACTGAAAATGAATAGGTAGAAAAAGGTGTTTCATAGGGATAGTAACCTTATCTCACAAAATAGAGTTTAAGTTAAAAATCTGTAAGAGATAAGGAAGGATATTATGTAATAATGAAAAAGTCAATTATCCAGGGAGATACAATTATTATACATACATACATATATATATATATATATATATATATATATATATATATATCCACCGAACATCAAAGCACCCAAACATAGGAACCAAACTTCAATAATATTAAAGAGAGAAATAGACAATAAAACAATAATAGTAGGAGATTTCAGTGCTTCACTAAAATAGTGAGTAGAACATCCATATGGAAGATCATTAAGGAAATAGAGAATTTCTACAACACTATAGAACCAAGGTGGGACTATTATTATATTCAGTATATATATATATATATATATATATATATATATATATACACACACATACATATATATGTATATTTATATATATACATATAAATAAAGAAGCACAATTCCCAGGACAGCTCTCACATGTTAGGTCACGAACCAACTATAACAAAGAAGATTAAAATCATACCAAGTCTTTTCTGACTTGCAGAGGAAACCTAAAAAGTTAGCAAATAAGTGTAAATTAAATAAAATGCTCTTTAAAAATCAAGGGGTTAAAAAATAAGGCCAAAAAGTTAAAAAGCATCTTGAGACAAATGAAAACAAAACACAGTGTATCAAACCTTATGGGGTCCAGGAAAAGCTATTGAAGCTCATAGTGATATATGCCTGATGTTAAGAAAGAAGGAATTTCACAATGTAGCAAACTAACATTACATACCAAGCAACTAGAATAATAACTAAGTCTAAGTTAGCATAAAGAAGTAAATAAAAAAGCTTAGGGCAGAAATAAACAAAATAGAGAAGAAAACAAAAAATTCAACAAAACTGAGTTGTTTTATTTTTTAAAGAGCAGCAAAATTGGCATATTTTTGGGTAAATTATCAAGAAAAAGGGAGAAACTAAAATAAAATCAGAAGTGAAAGCAGTATATGTACAACTGCGGCCACATGAATAAAATGGATCACAGTGGACTACTATGAATAATTATGTGCCAACAAATTGGATAATCTAGGAAATGGATAAATTTCTTGAAACATACAACCTAGAAAGACTGAATAAAAAAAGAAACCTTAACAAATCTCAAATTGGTAAAGAGAATGAATCAGTATCAAAAATTTCTTAACATCACCACCACTGACAACAACATAAAGTTGAATACCAGATGGCTTCACTGCTGAAATATACCAAATATTTAAAGAATTATTGCCAATTCCCTCAAACCTTTCTGAAATTAATAAAATGATACTTTTTTACACTCATTTTATGTGACCAGCATTACTCTGATACTGAAAGTCAGACAAAGACACTACAAGAGAAGAAAACCTTAGTGCAATATTCTTTATGAACATAGATGCAAAATACTAGCAACCAGATTTAACAACACATTAAGAGGCTGATATACCACAAGCAAGTGGAATTTATCCCTGGAATGCAATAATGGTTCAAAAGAGTAAAATTAACCAATGTGATATGAGACATTAATAGAACACAGGATATTAATAGAAGAATAAAATTCACTCAAACATCTCATTAGATGCAGAAAGAACTTTTAGCAAAAAATTAACACCATTTTATGATAAAAGTGATCAACAAACCAGGAATAGAAGAAAATGACTTCAACATAATAAAGGGTGTGTATGAAACCCCACAGATAACATCATAATGATGAGAAGCTACAAACTTTTTCATTGAAATTAAAGACAAGACAAGCATGCCCACTCTTACTGACATAGTATTGGAAGTGTTAACTAGAACAATAAACAAGAAAGGAAGAAAAGAAAAGGAAGGGAAGGGAAGAAGAAAAATTAAAAGAAGAGAAAAGAGATGGACATAAATGACATCCAAATCAGAGGGGAAAAGTAAAAATTATCTCTGTTCATACATCTTGCATGTGAAAACCAAAACATTACCAAAAAATCTGTTATAGTTAATTAATGAGTTCAGCAAAATTGCAGGATTCAAGATGAACATGCAAATATCAGTTGTTTTTATACACTAAGAACAAACAATTTAAAAAAGTAGATAACTCATTTATAAGACCAATAAAAATTATAAAGTACTTGATAATAAACTTAGTTAAGGAAGTGTGACGGATACACTGAAAACCACAAAAGATTGATGCTTAAAGAAATTAATGAAGACACAAATAAATGGAAAAATATTCCATGTTCAAGTATTCAGTGATTTAATACTGTTTAGTCAACATGATCTACAGATTAAATGTAGTTCTTATGAAAATCCCAATGTCATGTTTTTGAAGAAATACATAAAAACAATCCTGAAAGTCATATAGAATGACCAAGGACTCCAAGCAGCCAAAACAATCTTGAGGATGAAAAACAAACCTTAGGCCTCACATTTCTTGACTTCAAAACATATCTCAAAGCTACAGTAATTAAAACAGTATGTAGTGGCCCTAACAACAAATACATAGTCCAATGGAACAGGATGGAGTTCATTAAAAAATACACACATAAAATGTCAAAGATTTGTGATAAGGATACTAAGACAATACAATGGGGAAAAATAGGTTTTTAAATAAATGATGTTGGGAAAGTTGGATATCCACAGAGTAAAAAAATGAAACTGGACCTTTTCTTACAACATACAATAAAAGCAACTCAAAATAAATTAAATGCTAAAATGTAAGCCCTCAAACTAATAATCCTAGAAGAAAAGAGAGGATAAGTTTTATAATGTTAGTCTTGGTAACAATTTCTTGGATGTGGCATCAAAAGCATAGGTGACTAATGCAAAAATAGATACATGGCAGTACATCAATCTAAAAAGTATTGGTGTTTTAAACAGGAAAAAAATAAAAGGATCTGTGTAGCAAAGGGAACCTCAATACAGAGAAATGGCAGAAAATATTTGTAAACCATTTATCTAGTAGGGGGTTAGTATAAAAAAAACTCCTTCCCTGGCTGGTGTGGCTCAGTGGATTGAACACTGGCCTGCAAACCCATGTATCGCTGGTTTGATTCCCAGTCAAGGCACATGATCAGGCTGCAAGCCAGGTCTCCAGTCAGGTCCTTGCTGCAGGCAGGTGAAAGGCAACCATACATTGATGTCTCTCTCCCTCTCTGCCTCCCTCCCTTCCCCTCTTTCTAAAAATATTTAAAAAAAAGAAATTCCTAAAACTCAATAGCAAACCCCAAAACATCCAATTTAAAACTAGGCACAAGATTCTTAGAAGAAATGAAGTTTATTGCCTCACAGTTTTGGAGGATAAGAGTCCAAAATTAAGGTCTTGACAGGGCTTATGCTTCATTTGCAATGAGTAGAGGGAGATCCCTTGCCAACCTCTTCCTGCCTCTGGCTATGGGTCAGCGTTGTTGGTGTTCCTGGGCTCCCAGATGCAGCCTTCCAATCATCTGGCCATTTTTTCCCTCGGTGTAGTCGCATCTACTCTGCCTGTCTGACTCCGTGTCCAACATTCTCTGTCTGTAGGACCGCAGTCATACTGGATTAGGGTCCATGCTAATGACCTCATTTTCATTTTGGGAGCAATATTTCTCAATGTGAACATGTCCCCATTCCTACAGGGTTGGTGATGTTTATGAAGAGTGCTCTGGTTCCCTTGCTAAGTCAGCCAAAGAACAATTAATCATTAATGTCTCAATTTCTCACAAAGATCTACATGTTAATATATCTTTGGGAAAGTTATTCCCTAAAAATGTTACTTATGAACTTAATACATTCAAGTGATATGTTCATAATTTTTGTTTTTCCTAACATTATGTACTTCAATGATTATGCCCTAGAGTTATGATTCTGAATTTGTTAAACATCCATGTTCAATTATCTGTAACATTCTGGTATGCAACTGTCATTTCCTTCCACAGCTATCTTCAATACTAGGGTATAGTATATCCTATACTTTTCCAATGTGGATTTTTTTAAATTTTAAGATTTAAAATATGAAGTCAGAAGGTAACCTCCATTCTGAAAACAATGATGAGACATTATTGTATTATTTTCCACTTTTATCATAAACATGGTATGGCATTTCAGAGTCTTCACCAAAGACTAGATTTCATTTTAAGAGTATCATTTCACAGAATGTTAAAATACAACATTGGCACTTGTTATTTTCATCTAAATATTAACTTTATCATACTATTTATGTGATAAGCTCTTTTGTCCACTCTAAAATTATGAAGTTAGCACCCTGGCTGGTGGCACAGTGGATAAGGCATCAACTTGTGAACCCAAAGGTCGATGGTTCGACCCCCAGCCAGGGCACATAACCAGGTGGCAAACCAGGTCTCCAGCCAGGTCCTTAGCTGGAAGCAGGTGAAAGGCAACCATACATTGATACTTCTCTCCCTCTCTGCCTCTCTCCCTTCTTGCTCTCTAAAAATAATAAATAAAATCTTTAAAATTATGAAGTTAGCATACTTTTTCAATTTCCTGTTAACTATTTTAATAACCTTAATAACTACTGAATCATAAAAATATAGATTTTGAAATAGTTCAGTCCTATTGTATGTTTAGCTTTGTCTCAGGTCACAAAATCTAAGGTTGAGAAACAGAAAGATTATTAATTAATTTTCCATTTGTTTGGGGATAGGCCACCATTTACAAAGCAAACAGACACATCACTTCAAACAGAGGGGACACTCACAGTGATGTGGTATACTTCGATGAACACCCCATGACCTTTCAAGATGAAAGGCTAATAGTCATCCACCCAGAGAAGAGGGAGAAAAAGTTCTATGTGCTATTTACAGGGTTTAGAGGTCACTTGGTTATGCAGAAAACAAAATACAATGGCTACTGTAGAAAACACTAAGGAGAGAAATCATGGCTACATATTTTTCTAAGCTTTTTTACCACCAGTTTTCATCTTTTAATAAGTCCCTGTGTTCCCCCAAACTAAAGCTGCATTCTGTTTATTGTGTGGCTGGGCCCCCCTTATATTCAGCGTTTATCTGTGCCCTCTTTAGAGTGCAAGTAATTGGCCTAAATCAAGAGCCAAATGGCATGTCTAACTCATTCAGTGTTCTGGTGATCATATGACAGAGCTGAGAGAATTTGAGGGAGGTCTCAAACAACAAAGCAGGATATTATTTTCAGTGAAGTCTTGTGGCCATGTGTACCTCTGAGGCAAGGACAATTAGAATCTTTGTTTCTCCTATGATCCTAAGAGTCAGTTTGACTGTCTTATTGAAAACATTCAAGGATTTCTCAGAGCCTTTCCAAAGCATCATAGACTATATAGAGACCACTCTGTATTCAATCCTCCAAAGCATATGTTTAGGAAAAATGAGATTATCTCCACTGCACTGGTCAAAATTTACTGTATAATGAAGTATAACTCTGGTGGCCAAGTCCTGATTTAAAAGGCATGAAATAACTAAAACTTAATAGTATATAAGTTTTGTTTTAAACATATTCCAAATGCAAATTTTAGATTTGTGAGTTCAAAGTCTATACTGGTTTACCAGCCCACATTTTGAAAACAAATCTGATTTGTATTCAAGACATTTGAAGCTATTAAAACACTATTTTCTTTTTCACAACTGGTAGAATCATAAGATATAAGAGTAAAAATGTAATGCTACAGTGGGTTGTAGCATATAAAAGGTATTGGTTTAGAAAAATATATATAGCTAATTTAGGTTATATCAAGTTTAGAGGGAACCTGTGATTGTCACCAATACTACAAACTTATAGATGAATTCTGAAAACTTGTTCAAAGTCACAATTAAGAAGCCTAGAGTCCAATATCTATGATTCTTAGCTCAACGTTTTCCCCACAAGACGTTTGTTTTGAGCAACACAGCATGTGGTGCTTTCTTGGCACAGAAGTTCTTATATTTTCAAAAAATTTATGAAGTGCTTATGCATTTCTTCCTCCAAGTTAGGTAAGCTACCACCATATTCTAAAACCATGGAGCAAAAAACATACTTTAATTTTCACAAAGCTATGAAGCAGAAGAAACAGCAGAAGTGAGAGTTTCATCAGAGTCTTCAAATCAAAAAAATGCAAAAAATCAGAAAACTATAGAATAACCTCTTCAAATGCCTTGAACAACAAATGCCTTCACAACATACTCCTCAGGGGCAGTTTACTTCTTGTTTATAAAATGAAGGATAAGACTAAATCATCTCGATAAATTTAATGTAACCACCTGATTAAAATGATCATTTCATTAAAAATTTAAAACATTAACATTAGCTATGCAAACTGTTGATTTGTTCTCAAAATCTGAGTGTTAGAAAGTGCTACTGGTCTTTTCACAGAATCTGATAGCAGTTTTGAACTCTAGATCCCAGAGTCAGACTTATCTGCACCACATTTTGTGCAATATGCATTCAAAAATTAAAGATAACATTTCAAAATTATATGTTTAGGGTCTATATAGTTATCAATGTGAGATTTCAAAAAGACAACACTTTAAAGAGAACTAAAATGTCTCTTATCTCAGGTAAAAGATACAAACATCTAGACCCTGGCTGGTAGCACAGTGGTGAAGGTGCCGGCCTGCGAACCCAAAGGTCGCAGGTTCGATTCCCCAGCCAGGGCACATAACCAGGTTGCAAACCAGGTCTCCAGTCAGGTCTGTGGCTGGAGGCAGGTGAAAAGCAACCATACATTGATGTCTCTCTCCCTCTCTGCCTCTCTCCCTTTCCCTCTTTCTAGAAATAATGAAATAAAATCTTTAAAAAAAAAGAGATACAAACATCTATCTTGCATATCAAGAGTCATCAAATTGTGATCTCCAGGTGAAATCTGGCTTGCCAGATGTGTTTTTTAAATAAAACTTTATTGGAACACAAAAACACTCAACTGTTTACCTGTTGTCTGTACTTGCTTCTAAGTTACAATATCAGAATAAAGTATGTGCAGTGGACACCATATGGCTTGCACAGCTTGATCTACTTACTATCTGGTCCTTTACAGAGAAAGATTGCTGACCTTTACCATATGTTGTAAACATGGTAGGGCGTGCAATTTAGATTAATACTAGAAAATAATGATAAAAATTATATGAGTTAAATATCTATTAGAAGTCCAGAACTTGTATATAAAGGAGTTAATAATAATAACTTAGTTGGAAATGAGATTTAAGGGAATTGTTTTAAAGTTGTACTTACGTAGCAGGACTATCACCTTGGAATTAAGGCTTTTTAATGTTATTACAATACATACAATGTTTGTGTTAAACATATTAAATAGTTATATTGTCTATCATTGATAATTTTTTAATAAGTATATCATCTTTACCAATTTTAGGTTTGCAGAATTATCATGATGATAGTAGGGAGTTCCTCTATACCTCCCACCCAGTACTTCTACTATTACCATTTTAATATGGTACTTATGCCTTTTAATGAAATACATTTAATAAACCAGTATTGATATAGAATTATCAACTGAAGTCCATACTTTATTTAGACTTTCCTACATGGTTTTTAGTTATTGTCCCTTTTCCATTTCTGTGTCCCATTCAAGCTAAATTTAAGAGTCAGGTCTCCCCTTGTCTGGGATTGTTTCTTCCCTTAGGTGTAGGTTCCTTTGGTTGTGACTACTTCATAGAGTTTCCTTGTTTTTGATGTCTTTGACAGTTTTGAGGATTATTGATCAGGTATTTTGTAGACTGTCTCTGAAGTTTTCCTTAAGATTAAACTGGGAACATTTGCTTTGGGAAGGGAGACCACAGAGTCATTCTCATCACATTGTATCAAGGATTTTCACTATCAACATGACATTACTATTGATGTTAATTAACCTTGATGCCCTGCTTGAAGTAGTGTTGTCAGGTTTCTCTGTCAGAAAGTTACTCTCCCCTCTCTTTTCTTACTGAACTCAGTGGAAGAGGTAATTATGCAATGCTCATGATGAAAAGGTATGATATGGTCCTTCTTCTTGATAGTGGAATATCTCTATATAAATTATTCGGTATTCCTCCGCATGGGATATTTGACTATTCTCTGTTATTTACTCAATGTGTATAGAGCCATTTATTTATAATTTAGTTCTAACTTGATTCTTCTTTTTTTAATATTTCATTTATATTTTTTTTTAGAGAGAGGAGAAGGGAGAGAGAAAGAGAGGGAGAGAGACATTAGTGTATGGTTGCCTTTCACCTGCCTCCAGCTAAGGACCTGGCTGGAGACCTGGCTTGCAACCTGGTTATGTGCCCTGGCTAGGAATCAAACCAGTGACCTTTGGGTTCACAGGCTGGCGCCTTATCCACTGTGCCACCAGCCAGGGCTGATTTTTTTTTTTTTTTTAATTTTATTGTTGTTGTATTACATCCATCCCTTTTTTGCTCCCCTGTGTCCCCCTCCCCACCCACCCTTTCCCCCCAAAGTCAATCCCACCTGTTGTCCATGTCCATGGTTCCTTTATATTAGGTTCTTGTCTAAGCTGCTCCTCTTCTTTCCCTCTGCCTCCCCCCTCCCCCCAACCCCTTTCCCCCTGACCACTGCAGGCCTATTCCTTGTATTCATACACTTGGTTCTGTTTTGCTTGTTGTAG